>PVLC010001578.1:0-138454 GCA_004027655.1 Graphiurus murinus | reverse complement strand
AGAGGGGTTATTGGAAGTCTGTAGGAAAAGCACTATTTGGAAAGACGACCTCAGCACTGTGTTTGTTATCGTGTGTGTAAAACCTTTGATCCCAGAAAAGAGAGAGAGAGATAATAAAAGAGGTTCGAACCAGTAGCTTTTAGCCGGCGTCTTTTATTGGGGCCTCATGGCTGAAGGTTCAGCCTGGGGCGCCCGATAGGGAGGGCACTGGCTCACTGGCCACTGACTACATCTACCTGGTGATTGAGCACATGTGCAGAGTGCATTGGCTTGCTGGCCACCAACTAGGTCTACCTAATGATGGAGCACATGTGCAGAGGGTACTAGGGTACTGGCTCACTGGCTCGCTGGCCACTGACTAAGTCTACTTGGTGATGGAGCATGGGTGCTGAGGGTACTGACTCACTGTGATCCGTATTATAGGAACATGTTGTTACTGCATGCTGGCCCCAAAGATTTGCCCTGGATCCAACCAAGTAGTCCCAGTAAAAAGGGAGCACAGGCACCAAGAATTATTAGAGACATCAAAATGTCTCTAGTGAAAGCAGACTCCTAAAAGGGACAATACCAACTCCCTGGAACCTGACATCAGCCAGCCCAGGGTAGACTCAGACAACTGCAGGTGGGATGTGCAAACTGCCTGGGGCTTCTCCACAGGGACTGCAGTCATGAGGCCATCTAGAGCCTTAAGGATAAGAGGGCCCCTCCACCTGGGAGAAATCTCAGATTTTTTTCCTGGGAAACTTCCCCTGTCCTGAAGACTTCTTAATAAATTTGTTTCTTATGAATCTTATAATAAAATTAATGATCCTAAAAGATGAATTACATATGCTGATGCCCTTTTAAAGCGGGAGAAATTTTTAGGTCAGCCAAGTACAGTATTCATACAGTATCCAAAAAAATCTTTTTTTTTTTTTTTGTGGTACTGGGGATGGAACCCAGGGGCATTCTACCTTCGAGCTACACCACCAGTCCTATTTTTTATTCTTTATTTTGAAACAGGCTCTCACTAAGTTGTGGAGGGCCTCTCTATGTCCTCGAACCCAGATCCTCCAGTTTCAGCCTCCCAAGTATTGGGATTACAAGCATGCGCCACCAGGCCGGGCAGTAGCCAAAAAAATCTTGACAGAATGAAATTATAAACCAAAGTAAACAAGTGCAAGCTTAGTAAGGATCAAGATTAGATTCTAGAAGACCTAAAATTGTGTCTAAATTCTGCAGGTAGAGAAGGGGAACATATGAGTCAATAGTATATACATGAACAAAGTATTTGGAAATTGTAGGAAAAAGGAAGAGTCAATGAGTCAGTGTGATGTGGCCAGCAACAACAACAACAAAAATGTAGTACAAATTTAGACTTCAATAATAATAATAAAAATTTTACAAGTCCAGCAAAGAGGCACACACAATCACAGCTACTCAGGAGTCTGAGGCAGGAGCACTGCAAGTTGGAAGCTAGTATGAACAACTTAGTGAGACTTTGTCTCAACAAAAGGAGTGAAGGGAGGAAGAGGATATAATTTAATGATAGAGTGATTGCCTCGCATATGTGAGGCCCCGAGTTTCATCCCTACCACCACCATCCAAAAAAAAAATATATAGTACATGTATGCATAATCTATAGTGTAAACTATAAGAATACAATAACCTCAAAATATTTTCTCAGTATTATATATTTACAGCTAGCTATTACCAATAGTATACTTGACTTATTATATGTTAAAAATGATTAGGTGTATCTATAACAGTTTATGTGACCTACTGTATAACAGAACTTAATTTACCATCTAATTCATAGCATTTGTGAGATTTAAATTATTTTCCTCATTTTTAGAATGCTTAAGTACATTATCAAGGTCACTCAAAAATTATGGAATAAAAACTGAAAACTAGAAAATATTCAAATAAGCAACCAAGACGATATATGAATCTTGGGACCATGTCAAATTGAGAACTTTTGAAGAAAACAGGCTTATTTATCCAGTGAAAAGTGACTTTGAAATGGAAGAATTTTAGATTTCTTCAAATTATTTTGCCTTGTTAATTATAAAATATCCATGGACTATCTGACACACTAATTTAATAATCCTTAAAATACTAAAATGCTTGCATATACCCCCTGGAATCAGTAGCACATCTATCATACTTTAAATATAGTTGTAGCTTCTTAATTACAAAAGTACATAAAAAAAATTAGACATTTTCTCCCAAATTTCCAAGCTTTGGAAATTGCCTTAAAGAAACCTAGTGGATAATTAGATTTTACTACAGTTCTAGTATTGTTGTTTGTTTTGTTTAAGAGAGGATGGTGGAAAAACACTCCCCAGGCTTCCTACTTACTTGGCTATATTTGTTTCACGTTTTGGAAACCAATTATGTATATAATGGATAACAGCCTTAAGTGTCAAGATACAGCTCTGGTCAACATTAAAATTTCTCAAAGTTGAGCTAAAAAATCTTGAATACATTATTGAATTTGTCAATATTCCAATTAGCTTAGAGATTAACAGCTGTATGTTTGGCATATTTGTTTGAGATTTTCATCCTCCTTACAGATTTATTTGGCAATATACCATACATTTTGTTGTGAAAGTAAAATCAGTGGAATGAATAAAGAAATATTTTGAGGAAAAGAAATAGATGAGCCTAATTGTTGTGCTTAGACAATTTCTTCAAGAAAGAACTTCAACAAAAATCAGTGACTAGGCAGAGCCCAAACTACAGAAATTTTAAAACATGGAAGCTTTTAGTTGGCTTACTTTTAGTTGACTTTGCCTTGTAGCCTAACTAGTAATTTTGGAAATAATCTACCATAAACAGAAACAAGGCTC
This sequence comes from Graphiurus murinus, assembly GCA_004027655.1. Classification (NCBI taxonomy): domain Eukaryota; kingdom Metazoa; phylum Chordata; class Mammalia; order Rodentia; family Gliridae; genus Graphiurus; species Graphiurus murinus. The sequence goes on along the minus strand of PVLC010001578.1, from coordinate 135,623 downwards.
CTTAGTACATGATCAAGCTTCACTCAAGGATTCTCGCCTGGTTTTAGCACCTACTTAGGTCAATAAATGTTTGTCCAGCTGGTTTTATTGATTTATTATGTTGTGGTGAAACAAAACACTTTCCCACATTACTACCTTAAAAAATAAACAACTCTGTCATTTAAAAAACACTTCAGAAAATATGGCAACATTATATGTTCAACTCCATAATGTTTACTTATGTTTTGAAAAAGACAACAACAATGCACACGGAGAAAGCCTCTCCACGAAAGAGAGCAGTCATGCCTATCAACAGACTGAGAACTGTGTAGGCTGAAGCCATCTTGGGCAATACTAAATCTCCTGAATGGTGCCTTCCTTGGGCATGACCCAAATTATACATTAAGTTTCCATGGGGGGTGAAGGCAGCAGGGAATTGGGACTACAAATCTGGTTCTTAAACATTTGCTTCCCTGAACTAATGTATTACATTCCCTTCTGTCCCTCAGCTCTCTTTCCTCCTTTTAAAAAAGTCATTTATTTGGAGGGCAAGTTAAAGCTATAATTCAAATAATTTAAAAACTTTCTGCTCAAATTCAGAAGCTGCTTTGAATTAGTAGCTGCCACTGGCACACAATTTATTTGTAGTGAAGACTTGTGCCTTTCAGTAGATTTTTTTTTTTTTTTAGCCAAGCATTGTAAATTAATAAGGGTTCAACAAAACTTCACCACTGCTTTGCAAAAGAAATGCTGTTGGGATTACAGAAGATATATCTCAGGCAATAATGTCAGAGAAATTATTGCACAGGGCAAAATATAGAGATACTTTAAGTTCCTCACTAAGATAACTTACAATATAAGTAACTGATAAAACAGTCTATAATCATGTATTATTTATTCAGCCTGAAAATTTGTAGTATAAGTTTCTCTTATAAAATAACTGCACATATAATTAAAAACAACCATATCTAAAAACAAAACAAAACTGTACATCAAGTCTGGCCATGGTAGGGAAAGAGAGAATGATGAAGCAATTTAAGCACAGAATTTTACTACATGACCGCTGGCTTGCAGAATTGTATTTTAATGATTTTTCGCCAGGCCTGGTGGTGCAAGCTTATAGTCCCGTACTTGGAAGCCTGAGACAGGAGGATCACAGATTCACAGCCAGCCTCAGCAACTTAGTGAGACCCTGTTTAAAAATAAAAATTAAAATAGGGCAAGGGTGTAAATCAGAGGTAGAATGTCCCTGGGTTCAATCCCCAATACCACAAAAAATTATATTTTAGGATTTTTACAACTTCGTAACTAAATGAATTCTGCACATAAAAATAATCTGAGACACCAAGTATGTTCGATTCCATGAAAAGAGTGGTTATTAACCTCAGTGTCTAGCTGGAGAAATTTACCCACATTTTCAGTTCCCTTCAAAATGGCAATGGTTGGTTATTTCACAGATAAAGTATTTTACATAACCAGTCTCCAAGTATTGAACTGGGGTCATGAGTCTAATGTTGACATATGGTAAGGGGATACACAGAGGACTTCTATAATTTCGAAAGTTTTTCTCAGCACATGTTCCAAAAGCTCTTAGTATAATCCTGTAGGAGATTCATTATTCTGATGACATTCTACAGTCTCTGAAAAGGAGCAAACAGCCATAGAAAGCAAGTGCCTGAGTCAAAATCGAGGACTCGCTCGCCAGTGTCAGCAGTGCCCCAACCTGGCCGAATTCTGACCTCATATGGGCTGAAATGACCTCGCAGCTCTCTATCAGTTAATTTTTTAAAAATGAAAATATCCAGGCTAAGTATTATAGATGATTTTAGAAGTTTAACGTTTGTAAAAACCGTCTCCTGAAGGCAAAGATCACACACAAATTTTACAAAACGATGACATTCATCTTTGCTAAAGATGCATCCTTTCACCAAATGTTCAGCTCCTATCATGTGTCAGGCCCTGAATTAAGAGTGGACTTAGTCCCAGTTCTGGTCAGTGAGACAGACACACTTTTGAAGGAATATTTTCTCATTCATAATAGAGAGAAGCTTTCTTATCCTTTCCTCTCCCACTTTGGATGACATTTGTAGCTGCAGCTACCTTGCAAAAGTGAGAGAAAATGGTGATCCACAAAAGTGGACAGTTAAGTCCTTGGTACCATGGTTACATCATCAAACTAACCCTTACACTGCTTTCCTCTAGACTCCTTGTTAAGCAATAAAATGTCTTTCTATATTTACTTTTAATTAGCTGTTGTCACCAAAATAAAAAATAACAATATCCTTTTTTAGTATATCTTATTTGATATTTCACATGATATCCGTGACCTAGAACAAACATCCCATCTTTTGTAACATTTATTTCAGGTTTACTTTTCTTTTAGAAGTAAAAGATAATATATACCTTTTTGTTAAATATACTTTTTATTGGTGCATTGTAGTCTCCCATCATAATGTAATTCATAGGGATTGGACATACATGTACACAGTACTTGGTGAGCTTCCCCGGCTCCCTCCCTACTCTCTCCCCTTCCCCATACATGATACTGGGATTGGCATTGGCAATTTCACATATGTACATAACTTCAGTGGAAATGTTTCCTTCATTGATTCCTCCCACCACCACCCTCTCCCTAGACCCCCTCCATCACTCCACTGGAGTTTTTCCTTCATTATCTAAAGTCCTTCTGGTATCTGGGTTACACCCTAGCTTCCACATATGAGGGAAAATATGTGACTCTTCACTTCCTGTGATTGGCTAATCCCACTTCACATAATGATATTCTCCAAACCAGTCCATTTACCTGAAAATGAAATAATTTTGTTCTTTAGTGCTGAATTTCATTGTGTGTAACATGTAATTTTTAACCTGCCTGTATCCTATTCCACACCTTCCTTGCAGAGGTTACCATCATGTTGAAAATGGTGCATCTGCCTACCCTACATTTTGGGTTTTTTTTACTACTTCAAGTATTTTTTTTACAGAAAATACATGACATTGTTTGGTATAAATTTGAAACTTACTGGAATACATCATAAACAAACATCATCCTGCAATTTTCATTTTTACACAAGTTTCTGAGACTTATCTGTATTTATATGCCTTTTTAACTACTATGAGTATTTCAATGAAAGAAGCTCCCATAATCTATTCCCTCACAGATAGACATTAAGAATGTTCCCAATTTTTGCTTGACATGTATTTTTAATACATAAAAATAAGTTATTGCTTAGTCTTCCAATTACACACTAAATGGAAAAATAATTAAAACTGAAGATACATAGTACCATCTCCTGGAAGACTATGAAGGCAAGGTAAAAGGACATGAAAAAAGGCTAACAGAACTTACTCTTCAGTAGGAAAAAACTATGATTTCAGGTGTCCTAAAAATAGCCATTTGTAAATTAGTGCCATTGTCACCAATGAACTATTTTCAACCCTAAGTGGCAGGATATACTGTTCATCGATGGAACCCTGGAACAGCTAGTTCACCTACACTGCAGAGACATTTATAGTGGACCAAGGAAAGACTCAATCAATAAATGCTTTTAAGACCTCTGTGTTGGGCAGAGACATAAGTAGTACTATAAAAACACAGCAGAACTCAATTTGAGACAATGCAGTTTAACTTATGAAAATGCTATTTCAAAGCTTCCGGTTTTACATTCAACATTTAAAAAGATGAAATCCTTTTAAAGGGGAAAAAAATCTGTCAGGTTGCTTTCTCAAAAAATTGGCAAATCTCTTCCTAGAATTCCATTCTTTAAAATATTTTTAACTGTACTCCATTGTTCTAGGGACAAAAAAGGAAACCTTTCATATTACCTATAAAGTTCAAGATTGCCTGACCTCTCTCACCTCTCTGGCTACAGATGAGGCCACGTGTCCTTAATATCAAACTCAAAGTCATACAGGGCTTTCATTTTCCTACTCAAGGTGACAGAACTCTTACCTCCCCTCCTCCTTCCTATCTTTATAAAAACCCTTTAAAGCGATTTGTCCCATGTCAACCCCATTCACCTTTACCTCGCTGATTCCCTCTCATCATTCAAAGTTCAGTTTCCAGTTGACTTCTGAAGCCCTCCTGACATTTGAGTATATAAAGTTCCCTTGTTTTGCCTTTGTAACACCTATCACAATGATAATTATTTAATGGTCATCTCCTCTACTCAGTTGTAAGGGCTATAAGGGCAGGGATCATGCTGTTTTTCTACCACTCTATGCCTGTAACATGAGAGTGCCTGGAATCTATGAGGTGCTCAAATAACTTCTCAAAAATAATAAAAATGTTGCAAAACAAATGTCAGAGTTTTTCACAAGGTAGACATTTCATAAATGCAGATGAATGAACAAATCTCAAATAAAACCAAGCCAAATAGGATACCATTTGAAACCCAATGACAAGTTTGGCACCTATATAGAGCAAAAATACTGCATCTTGGGCTTTTCTTCCTCGAAGCATGAACATTATGACAATCATCATCATTGAATAAAGTGGCTCCCACAAATACTCTCATTCACAGTCCTGACTGGACCATAGTTATTCTTCCCTGATATGTGCACAGTATATATCTCCACTGACTTCCACATTCACTCTATTTTCAAAATAACATCAGTTGGATTAAACAATATTAAGGCAAATTAAAGGTTAAAGTAACTACATCTAAAAAGATAAATGATCTAATATCTATACATTTTCCAATTTGGTTATCCAAAATATTGAGATTTTAAAATCTTTCCCCTAGCTCCACTCCCTGAAGAACTAGAAAGCACAGATTATATGTCACTATTATACACTTATTATATTTTTACTTATTTTGCAAATATATTTATAGTCCATGGTATATGACAGTCATTCTCCTAAGAATTTTACAAACATGAACTCATATATTCTCCTCAAGGCTTAAGATGCTAAACCAAAGAAGCAAAAATAATTATCTGTGAACAACATTAAATTATATAGTTTTTAAAAGTAATATGGATTAATTAGCAGTGGCATTTGCCAAATTAGTTAATAACATGGTTATTAGTATTAATTTTGATCATAGAGCTGGGATTACTTAGATGCCTCTTTTCATAAAGTCAATGATCTCTTCACTGTGAAATATTGTTAAAATATTCAAAACCATGAAAAACTCGGTAGCATAAATTCTCTTTTTGATGAAAACAAAAAACCACTCTAAAACCAAAATCCAAACAAACAAAATCTTAGCAGATAATCTGGGATTTGCTCCTCACAAGCCCTGTGGCAAAGGGCCACTTTTCATGTAGAGCCAAGAGGTCAGGACAACTGATTTTGAATCTCAGTCAAATTCTAACACTCTGTTCTTGCAGTGTGACCATGACAATGACTCAGGCTCTGAACGTAGGTCTGGTACTGATTGTAAATTTTTGGGATGACCCTGAAAAGCTTTTATAATCAATTATATTTGATTCCTCAATTTACACACACACACACACACACACACACACACACACACACACACACACACTGAAGAATGCTGATAGAACCTTAGTGTACTTAGGGAATTAAAAGTGTTTAAGACTTGCTATTAAAAATGGACAACCCTGGTAGCACCTAGAAAAATATCGCTGGTTATTGTGGTCTGTTTCCTAAATGCTTTTTAGTCAAGGTATTCATATTATTACAATTTGACTCTATTACAGTGTCTTAATATTCTTCTTAATTTTGTTTTTCTGAAAAGTTCTGAGATTACTGCTTTTCAAGAAGTGATAACTATTGCATGTGTTTTTATCACTATGTCATACATTTATGTAACTTTCCAAATTACTAGTCCTGGAAATAAAAACTTTTTAAATTTTAGTCTTTTTGAGTATATTGATGAGTAAAATTCTAAATTTATTCCCTTAAATCAGGAGCTATCATCTCAGCTCCTATTATTCAACTTACCAATTATTGGGATATGTATATGGTCTAAAGCTTTTTATGAGTGCTTATAGTATACCCCAATTGATTTGCAAACATTTTAAGATAGAACCACTTTATGGTGCTTATTTTGCTAATAGTATACCCCAAATGAACCCCAAATATTTTAACACAGAAGACCTTTATGTTGTTTCTCTTTCCTATGAGCAACCTAGCAAAGGATCATGGTAAATATTTAAATATTTGCCTTTTTCACAAAGAATATCTCACCCTAGAGAGTATCAAAATCATACAAAGAGCCTGCACTGAATGTTGCGCAAACGTGGTTACTTGTTGACCCTGCCCCATAAGAAATGTCTTCATCTTCTCATAAAACTCTGTTCTATTCTCCCATAACATGCAAAGATAAAATCTAACCTGAGTTATTCACACTAAATCATATCTTTTATCTTCCCAGAAATTGCAGAGGTGTTCTCTTCTTATATTTTAAAAAGCAATAATCTTTGATGCAAAGAATAATACAAAGCTTTAAAAGCCAGCAAACATGAATCCTGTCCCAGATTGGTTCCTTATTATTTGCATAAATATGGACCATTTCCTTAACATTTATGGTCTCCATTTCCCCAAACTGTTTGACAATAGGTAGAGGGTTGACTAATATAACTTCCACATCTCTTTTTCTGATTGTATGAGAGAGGAAAGAAGTACTCATCTTTACAGTTTTTAACTATACAAAGCAAAAGTAGCTTACTACATTTACTTAATTTGGATATCATGGTTGGCTAATTTTCAATCTTTTGATCTTTTACATTTTACTCCTAATATTCCTTCTGATCATTTATTTATATTTTAAACCTATCTGTATTATACCTTTTCTTCATAATAAGATTCTTGAGAGATATATTCAAGGCATTCATCAGTAGTTTTAAGAATTACTTGATACAAATCATTTATCACCATTATCCTCTAATCTCTGCATCAATAGAATAAGAAATTGGATCTCCTTAAAACCTTGTCGGGCTTTAAAATGCATGCATAAAATTTAAGATCTAATATGCTGATCAAATATGTATATTTTGGAGAAAAAGGGGACCAAATTTCAGACACTAATACTTTAAAAATATGGACAGAATATCATGAAGTGGGCTTGAAAAATTCTCACAGATTTGGACACCAAAGACACATCCAATCCCCAGGAAGCAGGAGTGTATGTTACATGGTCATGTCACAGAGAATTTCAAATAGCTCATCAGGAAGGCCATGTACATTCAACCAGAGAGGGGAAAGAAAATCAGTCTAGCCAGTAATTAAGAAATACATTCTACCCCCACCAAAGATGTGCAGTGATTTGAAGCAAATGTTGCCGCATAATTACATATGAACATAATTGAAGCTCTCCATCTCTGCAAGTCCTTTTATGTGAGTAAATGATTCGAAATGGAATGCAAAATTAAAAATATCTTTTTAAAGCACACCATTAAAATTATACTTTGGACTCTAAAACTTAGTAAAGAAGAAGAAAAATGTTCAGAGATGAAAAAGAAAGAAGTCAAAAACCAAAAGACTACATATATACTGGAGTCACTATAAGAGCATTAGCATGGCATTTGGGGGCTCTAATGCAAGAAAACAGCATGTCATTGTGCTTCCTCAAATATTTCTATCAATATTGCCCTTGTATTATAAAATCTCCATAAAAATAAAAGATGTGCCAAGTTCAATACAGGATATACAGTTGTTATAAAAGGAAATGTAACTGTTATCAAAGTTCAACCTCAATGAAGCATGTACTAGTTTATCAATTTCTCTTACTGGATGAAAAAAATTAAAATTAGATTTCAGAATAGAGTACTAATGTAAACATGTGTTGGTGGGGGGGGGGGGAGTTTACAGTGGATTAAACCCAGAAGCATTCTATCTCCAGCACCATTCTTCTCTTCCCTCCCCCTTTTGTACTAAGATTGAGCCCAGGGGTATTCTGCCTCTGAACTATACCAACAGACCTATTTTATTTTTTGTATTTTGAAAAAGGGTCTTATTAAGTTGTGGGGAAGGGAGTTGGCTAGTGAACCTGTGATCCTCCATTCTCAGCCTCCCAAGTCAAGTACTAGGATTACAGGCATGTGCCACCATACCTGGCATAAACATTCTTTTTTTAAAAAATGAAGTTTAGAGATTAAAAGAGTATGTGTAAATTTACCCCAATTTAGCATGATCTGCTCTCTCTTGTCAATTTATTATAACTGTTAGTCTGAAATAAGTTTTCTGAAGCAATGGCTCATTCATTTATTCATCCTCTGTCACTTACTGGTATTGAAGAAACTTGGAGAATTTCTAGCAACCTGGTGGGTTTGTTTGTACGATGTTTTTTTGTTGTTGTTGTTGTTTTGTTTTGTTTTTTACTGTTACATAGAGAACAAATTTAGAAGACATTAACTTTTTTTTTTTTTTTTTGGAGGTATTGGGAATTGAACCCAGAAGCCTCTGAGATTACAAGTGTGCACCACCACACCTAGCCATAATATTTCTCATTAGAGGGCAATGTCTTCTTAAAGTTAGACAACAATTCCAGAAGAATTCTGGTTATTATTTGAGTAATTACATTTATATAACATGTGTAAATAAATACAGAAACATTTTGGAGAGGTTTTGTTTTGTCAATATGTAATAGTGTTGCTTTTTCATTCTAGTGGGTTGGGGAAACAGCAGACTTTCTATAAGAGAAGGGTTAGAAAAGGAAGCAATTGCCTATAAAATGAAAGAAAAGCAGTAAAGGAAACACCAGTGACAGAGGAAACTACCCGCGAAGAACTGAAAACACTTTGTTGCATCAAAAAATCGAAGTTACTTTAAAAATCTCCTCATTGTTCCCCATCTCCGGGCTCACGGATTCTCTCCCAATCCCATGGCTGACTGGATCTGGGAGTCCTGCCCACCCTTCCATTCAGGTTTAGCAGGAAAACAAGAAAGCGGGCATCCTACTTGACATTTCCAACTGTTTGTATCCCATTATAAATCTTTTCTGAATTCAGTGCTATTCATAGCTTTAAAAGAAAAATTCTTTTAAAATAAAACTAACTTCAGTTGTCAACTTGGAATCTAAAGAAGTCTTCTCAGATTCCTAATTCTTCTGATAAAGAAGAGGTAAATCACATATCCACTTATATGTGATCACTTATTTCACATATAACTGCTTATCTATTTTAATAGACTATTTTCCTGGCAATACCACCACAGTATCTTCTCCCTTATTTAACCAGAAGCTTAAAATTCAAATACTAAGTTTGAAAATCACAATTCATACCATCTATGGCATTCATTTCTAAATGAATCCTAGCAAAGAGCAATTTCCAATGTCATTAATGTTAGTGAATTTTTTACAGGCATGAAATTCCTCTTAACTTCTTTATAATCCATTTTATATATTTTCTTACATAAAATATTGTTATTGCACCTCTTTGTGCATACTGATATGTAATATAAATTAATTTCCATCCAAATGGCATTAATAACATTTCATTCAATTCATTCAACACATTTTAATGAATGCCTGCTAGATACACTGATAGGTGAAATACAGAATAATCCTGAAACAATTATAATCAATAGTTAATTTGCGGTACTGGGGATGGAGCCTGAGGGCATTCTACCTCTGAGCTATACCCCCAGCCCTATTTTTATTCTTTATTTTGAAACAGGGTCTCACTAAGTTGTGGAGAGCCTCACTAAGCAGCTGGGCTGGCTGCAAACCCGGATCCTGCAGTCTCAGCCTCCCAAATGCTGGGATTACAAGCATGGGCCACCACACCTGGCTAATAGTGTATATTTTTAGTGAGTATATCAAGGTCTCACTTGGACCTAATCTGGCCACCAAGTCTCATTATTCCAAGAGGAGTTTGGACTCTACCTGTTATATAAATTATTGTTTGTTCTCTCTTCAAAGTTCAAGTCTCTGTGATATAAATTAAAAGGCCCACACAAAATATCTGTTATTTAAAGTAACAGCTAGTAACAGGCCTGGGACTTAATATTTATACATTATTCATTCTCATTCTCTCTTACTCCCTTTCTCCCTTCCTCCCTTTCTTTTAGATGGGGAAGAGGTTAGTAGCATGGAGAGAGAAGGAAAGTAGAAGATGTATAGGACTAGAACCCAAGGACAAGAGAAATTTCAAAACATCCCCATCTAAGGAGCAGGGTTGCCTGGAGTTTCCCTTTGAAGCTAATAAATGACAACCAACATTAGAACTAAGAATTACCAAAAGGTCCAATTCCTTAAATACTTGTATATTCTCCAATATATGGAGAATATGATTTTTACCTATCTTTTATGAACTAAGGGAAATACCTATGCTAGTAAATGTCTACTTATACTTAGAAATACTAATGGGCTAAATGCTTTGATATTATTTTTTTCATTCCATAACAGATATGATTTAACTAACGAGGAATATGGGAGCCGCATGTTGTACTCATATGAACAGCACAAAATAACACCTGGAGCCTAATTATAAAAGAAAAAGTTTGTTTTTTTAATAATGAAACTATCAGTCTGTTTCCATTTTGTGTAGGAAGAAAGTTTTCTATACATATAATGAGCTCCTGAATGTGTCTACATATTAGAGCAGAATATATTATTCATAATCAAAATTATGGTTCTGAGCTATGTGAAAGGATAAATCCAATATGCTTCAATTATGAAGGTAAATATATAATACATGTTGGAACAATTTCCCACTAACTTACTAAAGGAAATATTTCAGGATATAAACTAATATTAAATTAATAAGAACTAATTTATGGAATATTTCACTTCTAAGAAATAATAAGAGAAGCAAAGGCACCTCAGGTTAATGTCAGACCCATAAAAGAATACTGAAATAAAAGTTAAAAATGCTCCAGATACTTTATGCTTTCAGTATACATGTCAAAGGAGCCTTTTTAAGTGAATGCCCCCATCCTTTCTTTTTTTGGGTTTTTTTGTTTTTTTCTTTTTTCTTTTTTCTTTTTTCTGGCATTTTCTCCCACACCTGCCTTAGTCTATAGATCACTCCCAGGCAGTATATACAAAGTTGGGAGAATAATTTGTTTGATCATGGCTGGACCACCACATGAAAAAACTGAATAGCACACATTACAGCATGCCCAGCTGTTCAGAGTACAAAAAGACTATGCCACAGCAGGACAGTCACAAACATTTATATAAAACTATTTCAGGAATATATCATGTTATTTATAGTAGCACTGTCAAATTCTCCATTTGCAACTGAGGATTTGAAGATGATCACTGAAAGTCAGGTTTACTAAAAAAATTTCCCAAAGAGCATTTGCATGGCCTAGCAGGCTTTGTGAGGTCAGACTTAACCCAGGGAATAAATACCCTGTGATAGTGCAACTGAGTTTTACTCATATATTTTGTAAAGCTCTCATGATCTTTGCAGACTCCCAACTATTCATCTCTCAAAAAGGAGAGAAATAAAGGCTCTATACAAGTATTATTTTTATATAGAACTATTTTTAGAGCATGTTCATATTCACAGCAAAACTTAGCAGAAAGTATAGAGTTCCCCATGTCACCTGCCCCACCCACATACAACCTCCTCTGCAGTGGACAGCCTGTACTACAGTGACATTGTTACAGTCAATGAATCTACATCATTATCAACCCAAAACTATAGTTCACCTTAGGGTTCACTCTTGGTGGTGTATATTCTATGGGGTTTGAAAATATATGACAATGTGAACACACAATTACAGTATCACAAAATAATTTCACTTACAAATCCCCTTTGTTCCACTTACCCCCTCACCCTGCAGTTCTGACACACACACAACCCTGAGAGCCACTGGACACTTAACTCTACCCATAGTTTTGGTTTTTCCAGAATATTATATAGCTGGAATCATATAGGATGTAATCTCCTTAGACTGGAATCATTGACTGAGTAATATACATCTAAGGTTCCTCCTTGTCTTCTCACAGCTTCAGAGATCATTTCTTTGTAGCACTGAATAATATTTCACTGTATTAGAGTACTTCTGATGAAAATTTTACAGCAGCTTGCAAGAAGTCCAGGGCAAAAGCCATATCTAACTTTTAAAACTTCCATATATCTATTATATAGAAAGTATCTAAGGAATAGTCTGTTGAATATATTGTTGAACAAACAAAAGAAGAAGTTCCTTAATCCTTCTAAGCCTCATCTTCCTCAACTGTAAAATGAAGGCAATGCTTTCCTCTTATCATGTGAAAATTTTATAAACACCTATTATCAATACTCACTATTACCATGAATTTATTAAAAGAGTATATGCCACTCCTGGGTATCTTTCCAAAGGAATTGAAGTCAGAATATTATAGTGATATATGTATATCCATGTTTATAGCAGCACAATTCACAATTGCCAAATTATGGAACCAGCCTAGGTGTCTGCAAACAGATGAATGGACTATGAAACTGTGGTAGATATACACAATGGAATTTTACTCAGCCATAAAGAGGAATAAAATTATATCATTTGCAGGAAAATGGATGGAACTAGAGAATATTATGCTAAGTGAGATCAGCCAGTCTCAGAAAATGTAGGGTTGTAAGTTTTCTCTCTTATGTGGAAGCCAGAGAAATATTGGGAAACAAAAGTGACTTCAGATAAATGAGGAGAGAGACCAGAAGAATAGTGCAGAGGGGAATGGAAAGGGGGAAAGAGAGACTTGGTGAAGAAAACAGTTCAAATAATGCTATGGGCATATATGAAGTTATCAACACCAATCTCAATAATAGGTACAGGAAGGGGAGAGGAGAGGGGTGGGACTGGGAAAGAAACACCAAGGGATGTGTACATGTTTGTTTCTATTACTCTGAACCTTATTATGATGTATAACTACAATGCACCAGTTAAAGTACATTTTTTAAAAACAATATTCTGAACTGGAAATCATGAATCTTTCAATTCCTAGAAAATAAAAATGGTGAAAGAAGAAGGAAAATAGGGCCAGGACAAGGATGAAATACTTTAGGTATGAAATTTAAGGAAGCACCTATCTGCTTTGATGTGTTGGAATACAAAAGGTTTTCAACAGCCTAGTAAAAAAGACTGAAACAAGCAAGATGATACTAACATACTTGGATAGAAAAACATAGAATCCAGGTCCACAAGCCGGGGATGGTGGCGCATGCTTGTAATAGCAGTACTTGGGAGGCTGAGACAAGAGGATCCAGGTTTGCAGCCAGCCTCAGCTACTTAGTGAGGTGCTCCACAACTTAGTGAGATCCTGTTTCAAAATAAAAAATTTAAAAAAATAGGGCTGGGGGTGTAGCTCAGAGGTAGAATGCCCCTGAGTTCCATCCCCAGTACCGCAAAAAAAGAATCCAGGTCCACAAGTCATTTGTACAAGTAAAGGACAAGGGAGTTCTGGTTTAATTATTTCCAAAATTACTAAGGATTAATATTATGCTTGTAAAAATAAAAACATAGAATGAGTTAATAAGAAATTAAACTACAAGTGTAGTTTCCTTAGAAAGTAATATGAAGTCATTAGCAATGTCTGGTTCTGAATATCCTATTTCAAAAGAAACTCTGATAAACTAGAGGTTATCTAGAAAAATACCAGAAAATAAAAGGACCTCAGAACCACAGTATTCAAATACTAGAAAATGAGAGACATTATTTCTGATAAGGAGCATTAGGAGACACATTAGACTTAATACTTAAAAGTTGCAAGGAAGAAAATTATCTTACAATTGAAGGAAAAGTTTTCTAATAGCTTGAGTTGTCCAAGACTAGGAGAAATTGTGTCCTAAATTAACAGCTTTCCTTTTGAAGGAGGTACTAAAATAGGGGCTAGATGACCATTTCTAACAATGCTGCAGATGCCATAAATCAAGAATTTCCCTTACTTTTATGATGTATACAAGTAATTCTAAAAACTAAGTGAAACATTACCTAACCCCGTAGAATGCCCACTAAACTGATTCTTAGGAAAAGTGAGATCTTTAACTTTGCACCAGTTGTAAATTTGGTCCATAAATTTATCTTTACATATCAATTTTTTAAATAAATATATGACGACTATAGTTTTTTAAAATAGCTTATCCAGTACAATTTTTGGAATGTGAGATGAAGTCTAAGGCTACATGGTCAGCAAGTGATTAACTTTCTATTTTCATATGAAATTAATTTATAGCCAGGCATGATGGCACACACTTGTAATACCAGTACTTGGGAGACTAACTAACGGAAAACCAAAAGTCTAAGGACAGTCTTAGCAAGTAGTGAGACTCATCAACCAAGTGAGATCTTGCTTTCAAATAAAAAATTTAAATAGGGCTATGGGTATAGCTCAGAGGTAGAATGACCCTAGGTTCAATCTCCAGTGCCACAAGATCAACTAATTAATTAATTAACTTATAATCAGCATACAGCCCACAAGGTTCAAATCAGATCTCTTTTCAGAACATGCCCCATGTCCTCAGAAAATTGTAATAGGCTGAGAATGAGACAGTAAACAAAAGATTGTTAAAAATGCTAGAAAACTAACATCTCACAGTGTTTGTTTAGGAATTGCTACACTAAGTATTTCAGAGATTCAGAGATTGCTGAAAATGTATACAAATGGAGGATGTCTTTTTCTTAATATCTTTACACATGATATAAACTTATATACTACACCTACTTCCATGCTCCTTGTTACCAATGACCTAGAGAACCTTGCAATTCATGTTTCTATTGAATCACACTGTACATGTGGCTAAATGCATAAAAAGAATTGGGAAAAAAATTCTATGTTTGCTTGCAAAGAGTGAAAACATTAAAGTTGACTTATTCATCATTTCTGAGACCTCCCATAAAAAAGAGAGAGTGTGTGTGTGTGTGTGTGTGTGTGTGTGTGTGTGTGTGTGTGTGTTAGTTACTAGAGATTGAACCCAGAGGCATTCTAAATCTGAGCTACATCCCCAGCCCTATTTCATTTTTCATTTTGAAACAGTTGTGGAGGGCCTTGCCAAGTTGCTGAGGGTGGCCACAAACCTGTGATCCTCCGGTTTCAGCCTTCCAAGTACTGGGATTACAAGCGTGTGTGCCACCATACCCAGCTTCATAAAAGCAGTTTCAATTTTGTAAAGACTTGTTAAGGAAATTTTATATTGAGAAGAAAAGTCTACAACATGAGCAAGGACAAAAACAAATTAAATATTTTTAATAATATACAACATCAGGAAGTAGCTGTAATTCTATTTTTTCATTGATTCACCTAGAAGTATTAAAAATAGTCCATGATTCTATGGCAGTTGCTGCAGTGAAGAATAAAACAGGTCTGGGAACTTCAGAAGTTAAAACTTCATGTCTAAGAACTGCAAAATGATTTTCACAAGAAGAGATGAGATAGAAGCTCTGAATGATAAAACACAGGGAGGGAAGTCAGGGATTTGACTCCCCTCCTAAAACCAGGGCTCCAGCTCATTTCCTCCTTTAAGGTGTGAAGTTAAATGTGCTGCCTGATACAATAAGGAAAATGCCACCCAAGATAGTGGAGATAGAAATTATAGTCTTAAATTTTTCCATTAGCACAAAGGTCAACAGAGACATCGAAAAACAAATGTGTGCCACCACACCCGAGCTTGCTGGTGAGAAAGAGAGGCCAAAGTCAACTGATCCGGAGTTAAAGAGCCAAGTAGCAGAGGTTGTCTCATCAACTCGAGGTCCTTTGGATGTAAGGAAGTCCTATTATGGAGTAACTGAAGTGACAGTTCTTCTCTTATGGTCTCACTGTGCCCTCTCTCACTGAAAAAGGGGACAAAGTTTAATAACTAAAGACACAAATGACCTAATGAATAACAGTGGAGAATATGATTCACAGGAGCCACCTGCAGTAAACACTGACATGCACAAAGTGAGTCTTTTAGTCCTTTGCCAAAGGTAATAGATTTTAACAGCACATATGACCTTCTGTCATTCCACATTCAAAAATTAATACAGGATATAGTCCAAACTGTATGAAGTGGAACAACTATACTACAGGCTCAATTCCTGAAAGAATACTGGATAACAATAAAATGAACACGGAAGGGTTTCAGGAAAAGTAGGAAAATTCATGAGATACCAGGGAAAAAACATAAAATTTGACCTGTGGTGTCCTAATGCACAGTGGGGTGACCATAGATAATGATAATGTACCATATGTTTTAAAAAGGTAGAAGGATTATTAAATGTCTTTGCCAGGAAGAACTGGTAAGAGTTTGAGGAGTTTACCTTGATTTAAACATTATAAAATGAATATCTATATTGAAATATGACTTGATACCCCCTAAATATGTAGCTATGTCGATTAGAATAAATAAACCAATAAGAATGATTGAAAGGCAAGAGCATTTGGATTTTTTTCTCCATGATAGTGAGGATTGAACCTACGGGCATTCATTATACTTCTGACCTACACCCCCAGCCCTATTTTATATTTTATTTTGAAATAGGGTCTTGCTAAATTACTGCTAGCCTTGCTAAACTGCTGAAGCTGTCTTCAAACCTGCTATCCTCCTGTCTCATACTCTCATGTACGGGGATTACAGGTATGCACCTGAGCTTCCGGCTGATCATTGAAATTTTAGACAGAAAAAAAAAACTAAAAAAACTGCTAGAGGGAGGTAACTCAGTGGCAGAGTACACACTTAGCATGTATAAGAACCTGGGTTCAATTACCCAAGCCAAAAAGAAAACTACTTTCAATAGTGGATCTGTTTTGTTTGTTTTGTTTTTGTTTCTTTCACTTTTGATCTCTCCATTCAGCCAGTGGGCAGAAAAATGGAAAGAACTTACAGCAGAGTTTATGGGCCATACTAAGTTTTAATCACACATTTCATTGCTAAAAATTTGGTCATGTGGCTAAACCTGACTTCAAGGGAGATTCAGAAATGCAGTCTAATTGTGAGCCTGGGAGGAGAAAGAGAAGGCCTGGTACATTTGATAGGAATTCAATGGTAGTCAATATATGGAAAAGGGAAGTGCTTTCTGACTATTGTAGACATTGTGCACTACTGATCGAAGCAAAACCCAGATAATTTCAATGTCAGACATTTGGATGTCTTCTGTCCCCAGGGAGAACCATTCCATTTCTCTCTGTGAGCTGGATGGAGGTGCAGGATGGGCACTTTCATTCAGAAACGTCATTTTTGTGCAGTGCAAGAAAAGGACTAGATACATTTCTAAAGTCCAGGTTCGAGAAGGGAATGTTAAAATGACACAGGCTTTCACAACAGGAAGATTCTCAATGTTATAAACCATAATACTACAGATTTAAATAATATCTGTTAAATGAGTAAAGGAGCTTTCCTTAGTGTACCCCCATCTGTTCAGGTGCCTATTAGATATCTGAACGTCATTATGGAATCTCTCTTTGCCCTTTCTCCCCAACAAGGAGCTTGGCAAATAAGAGACCCTTAAAGTGCTGTATTGTTATGAAAATAACAAGATATTTTGGTTTTCTAATGTAATTGCTTTGTGATCAGAAAAGAATCTGTACAATACTAACTCTTTGAAATTGGCTATGGTCTAGTACATGAAAAGTATTTATAAATATTCATGTTTATAAAGAATATGCATTCTCTGCTAATTATGGCAAATCAGAATGTTAGGTATAAAGAAAATCTTAGGCTCAGGCATGGTGGTATACATCTTTAATCACAGTGAGTCAGGAGGCTAAAGCAGGAAGATTACAAGTTTGAGGCCAGCCTGGGCAATTTAGCCAAATCCTGTCTCAAAATAAAATAAAAAGAGCTGGGAATGTAACTCAGTGGTAGAATGCCTGAGGTTCAGTCTCTAGTACCACACACATAATCCTGGGTCCAAAATCCCAGCTACTGAGGGTCTAAAGAAGGAGGATTGCAAGTTCAAGTCCAGCCTAGGCAATTTACTGAGTACCCATCTTAAAATTAAAAATATGCTAGGCATGACGGTGCACTCCTATAATCCCAGCCCTTGAAAGGATGAGACAGCAGGATCACAGGTTCAAGGCCCGCGTCAGCAAGGCCCTCAGCAACTTAGTGAGACCCTGTTTAGAAATAAAAATGAAATATGGCTGAGAAGATAGCTCAATATTCCTAGTTTCATCCCTTAGCACCTAACAAATAATTAAAATATATTAAAAAATGGCTAGGGATTACCTCAGTCTTAGAGTACTTGAATAGCATGTGAGAGGGTTGGACTTAATCCTGAGTACTGGAAAAAAAAAAAAAAAAGGAGAGGGGAAGATTTACAATTCTTACAAGTTTTGTTCCCATATTCATATACTGTGCTGTTATCTAGTTAAATGATTCAGCCTAACTTATTTCTAGAATATCGGTTGGAATAAGCAGAAAAAAACTTTTACTGGCTCTCATAGATTCTCAAATTCATTAGGCTACTGCCTCCTTTTCAGAAAAAAAAGAATTATTCAGGGCCCTAGGAGCTTCTACTTCCATTTTATTTTAATTCACCACTCCCCAATTGCACCCAGGCTACTACCACTCCCCTGGATCATTACAGTACCTCCCTCCATAAAGGGCAGTATGATGAACTTTGAAAATCTATGGCCTGCACAAATATTATCCAATCTTTCTACTGAAGGATCTTATCTAATTTTTCCAATATCTACTAATATTTCACCAATTAAAAATTTGTTAGCTTGCAAGCCTGTCCTTTCCAGCTTGAGATGGTACTACAACCTTCACCCCTACCCCCCAAAAAAGCCTCTTCTCCTAATCTGTAATATTACTTGAGTAAAATCATCAGATTTTCTATAGTCTCAAGGTAATAAAAGCCGACTTCCTACACATTCCAAAAGATATTGGTATATATCTATCCTAACACAAACTCATGCTATGCCTCAGAGGCCAAAGCATCTTAAAAACATCACCAGGGCACCATTTAACCAAGATTTTTTTTTGGATATTTCCTGGAAGTTACTTAAAATGTCTGTGGTCCTAAGAGAATTAATAAGTATTAAAGTAGCCTGATTCAAAGTGAGGCACACACATGTCATTGCACATGTGTACCAAGTGAATGTTTTAAAGGAAGTCATTACAAAGAGAAGTTTAGTTCTGCTATTGTTATGTCTGGTCATCTTGAAATGCTTTAGGTTTTCTAATGTCCTGAGGTTTGTACATTTTATACCAATGTAAACCATCATTGTTCATTTCTGAAATGAATGAATTAGGAAAAAAAAAACGCAAATTCAATAAAGTTTTGTAAATGGTCAATTCGCTTTTCGACAAATGTGTTCCTTCATGCATTTGTATAGTTATTTCATATGAACCTACTGAAACAAATAATAGGCTTGGTTATAGAAATGCAAAGATAAGCATAATTTGCTTGTAGAGGTAGCAATGTGAAATTAAAAATAAGTCTATGAGAAAAATCCGTATGAAGTAGAAGGAGAAAAAGACTTTCTCAAACTAAATCCCTCTCACTCCATCCTCAACCTATGTACCTGTGAAGAATCATCCTATATAATAGAAGTTAATGAAACCCACTATTCTCTCCAGGGGAATGAACCATATTATCTTTCAAATTGATTCAAGATGTCAATCTGAAGCACACAGGGTTCTTTGCATTTGCTGGGTCACACCTTCACCATGCAGTTAATTAAATGTTTTGGCCTACAAACTTTCACTCCTGCTTCTTCCTAGGATAGAGTAAGCAAAATGTAGTTATCTTGAGCAGAACAGATGCCAACATCGATAAAACTTGAAGGAGAGATTTCCATGAATAAACCACAATGGGGTTGACTGTTATGATCCCTTTAAAATTCAAAGATAATAGAGAATTCAATTCTTGACCCTAAATGTCAGAGAAGCTATATTTACCTTGCAAATGTTAAATATAAGGTCAGATCAAGCCCTGGGGGAATTTTTGTTTGTTTCTCTAAAATTTGTAAAATTAAAAAGCATAGTGTTTAAAAGAGGATGATTTGATTTTGAATATCTTCAAATATAATAATTTAACCACTAATCAGTACAATTTGATGGGTTCCCCAAGGCATGTTAGGCCATGAATTTGTAAGACTCTGAAGACCACACAGGAATCTCAAATAAATCATTTCCAAGTAATATAAATCAAGCTAGATTTTTCAACTACCACAAAAATACAATGCTTTGCAACAATCACAATGAAATCAGTGCATTCAGAACCCAGGTCTGGAAGCATAGGACTGTGGGCCACAAAATACATAGACATGGAACTTTAAAAATATGTGATGAGAAACTATAGTAAAATTGATAGAGTGCAAAATGAAGAATTCAGAGAAATGACCATGAGGAATTTAAGTAATAAAGACAATGAAAGAAAGGATCTGATTGTTGAAGTAAATCTGAAACACTGGCAAAAGCAATTAGCAAATGGTCTTAGTAATGAAGCGTGTGAGGCTGACCCTCTCAAGAAAGAAAGCATAAAAATTCAGGAAATGCATGAATGAAGAGCAAAAGTTAAAATTGTATGCAAAATCCTTAAGAAAACAGCCAAGCCAATGTCTGTTCCATATATTTCAGAAAATCTCACTGGTCACCATCAAACCTAGAAACTGCATGCCCCATGTCCCATCTCTCCTTCTTGCCCTTTGCTTTACACTCACTTCTCCAGCACTGGATCTTTGCTTCCATGTATTTCAGCTCTTTCCTGCATGTAGCTAATATCTAGATCTATTTCTCTATCCATAACTTTCTCTGGAACGATAAGATTGGTTCTCGAATTGCCCATTAAGTAGTTCAGAGCAGTACTCAAAATTTTTTAAAGGTAAACTCATGTTCCTTCAAAAAAAAAAAAAAAGTTGGGTGTGGTGGCAAAAAAAAAAAGTTCCTCATCTACACCCAACTATCTCTACTTTCTCTGTTAGCAGCATGTTCACTGTCAGTTCCCACTTCTCCCTTACTCCACTATTCACGTGGTTTCAAAGTTAAACAAGTCAAACAATGTTGTCTTTTGTTATCTGAACTTAGGATTTTTCCACAAATAACTGGTAATTCTGGTTCTCATTCCTTAGTGTGATTACTTGAAATAGTCACCAATTTATTTGCCATCTGATTATGTCTATAGGCTTCCTTTCTACCCCTTCCCGAACTACTACAAGATCATAACTTTAAGGCAGGAGATGCCTAGGGAACATTCTTGCTCAAAAACCATTCATGACTTACATTATTTGCCAATAAAATATGCTAATTTTATCATGACATTTAAGATTTCTCATTCATCTGTTTCTAGACTCCTTTTGTCTTAAATTCCTCGACATGTCTTAGGTATGTGTCCCATTACAGCCAAACTACACAAATACAATACCCCCTCATGCTTATTATACTCTTTCACCTCAATGTCTCTACCTAGTGTTTTTCTCTTCTAGAAGTATTTTCTTCAAGCACTGATTTCCCTGTCATTATTCATGTTGAAAACAAACTTTTCCCCTTGCTTTAAGTTCTATATACCTGGGTTCTGTCTTGAGTGGCTACTGAAATAGACTTTGCAGGCAGATCATATGGATTTCAAGGGTAGAGCTGCCAACCCACGAGCTCACCATAAGCAACAATTTCATCTGAAAAATTAGAATAATATTATCTGTAGCTTAAGAATTGTTGTGAGAGTTCTACAGTCACAGTTATCTTCATCATCATCATCCTTATCATCTTCCTTACATTACCCATTACCTTTAATGACATCATCAATGTAATGACATCCAACAAAATACAAAGTTCAGTAATATATCTTGATCGTGATTGTCTACAGTACCTGCTAAACACAGGAGCTCAGTAAATCTTAGTGGTATGCATGAATAAACTAACCCACAGACATGAGATCAATAAGCAGACTTGAAAGTAAGTCTTCAAACTGTGGTTAAAAAACATGACTTCACATATAAAAGATAATAGAAATATAGATTTCACGGGTAGAGAGTACAAGAATAAATTGCCAAAGTCTGCCCGGCATGGTAGTGCACACTTGTAATCCCAGCATTTGGGAGGCTGAGACCAGAGGATCTGAATCACAGCCAGCCTCAGCTACCTAGTGAGGCACTCGGCAACTTAGTGAGACCTATTTCCAAATAAAGAATAAAAAATAGGTCTGGGAGTATAGCTCAGAGGTAGAATGCCCCTGAGTTCAATCCCCCCCCCCCAAAAATTGCCAAAGTCCAGTATTGTAAACTGGCTGCCAGGAAAGCTTATGAAACTATAGAAATAGAGTTTGCAGAACAAAAGAGGTAGGAGTCTTACAGTGACAGTCTTTCTGGAGTCATGTTTTATTTTATTAGTAATTTGTTTACTTATTTTGTACTGGGGGTTGCACACAGGGGCACTCTATCTCTGAACTACACCCCCTACCGAGCCCTTTTTATTTATTTATTTATTTATTTATTTATTTATTTATTTATTTATTTGTTTATTTATTTTTGAAACAGGGTCTTGCTAAATTGCTGAGGCTGAACTTGAACCTGCCATCCTCTTGTCTGAGCCTCCCAAGTACTTGGATTACAGGTATGCACCACCATGTTCAGCTGAGGTAGGTATTTTTAAATGTGGCATTGATTAAATGGTATGTGTCAAGAAAGAGGAGGCCAGAAGAGTTAAGAGTGTCAAAACAAAGCCAAATAAACTTCCTAACAAAGAAAATGGAATATTTACCCCCCCAAAAAAGAAAAGCTAAAGTGGGACCAGGACATTTTCCTGAAGTATGTTTAAGTTGATATGTGATAAGAACACCTGACTTCAATGTGGTTTGATAAGGAAAAATGTAAGGGGACGGCATTTTGAGTTAATATAATAGAATACCTATTAAGATGCCCAGGCATGTAACAGACAAATGTGTTACAGAAAAATTTGTCCCCAGTAAACATAAATATTAAAGGAGAAACTAGATAGCATCTGCCAGTTAGGAAATACTAAACTATACATATTGTAGGGTTGAGGGTATAGATCAGTGGTAGAGTGCTTACCTAGAATACACAAAGCCCTGGGTTTCATTTCATACACACACACACACACACACACACACTCACAAAGCTGGGACAGCGTATAATCCCAAGGATCTGAGAGGCAGAGACAGTAGCAGGAGGATAGCAAGTTTGAAGCCAGCCTAAAAAACTTAGTGAAACTTTGCCTCAAAATAAAAAAAAAAAAAAATGAAAAAGGCTGAAGATACAGCCCAGTGGTAGAATGCCACTGGGTTTGATCCTAAATACCACCCATAAATAACACACACAGACACACATATACACACACACACACAGAGTCATAGTATTATATAGCTGAGTCACACACATTAAAAGAAAAAAATAATGGCAAACACTATTACAATGAGCTTGGGGAACATATGCATGTCTTGGTCTGATATATTTTTGAAAATCTGAGATGTATATTGACTTATAACAAATAAGTCAATTATACACACCAGTTAAATTTCATAATAAAAAATCAAAAATGCTTAATCTAGAGATAAAAGTTATAATTTCAATGTTTTATTTTCTTTCTTTATTTCCAAAAGTAATCATGTTCTAGAGTCACCATGTTTCTTGCATAAAAAGTGCATAATTCTTAGCTGGGTGTGGTGGCACATGTTTGCAATCCCAGTACTTGGGAAGCTGAGACAAGAGTATCACAGGTTCACAGTTGGCCTTCACAACTTAGTGAGACCATGTTTCAACAATAAAAAAAATAAGGCTGGGGGTGTAGCTCAGAGATAAAAGACCCCTGGGTTCCATCCCCAGTGTCACAAAAAATAATAATAATAAAAACAATTCTTAAATATTTTCCCCAGGCTTTCAAGATTTTCAGAAAAGAAATAATAAGAAGAAAATCAAGTGGCAAAAATACAGACAAACCAAGGCAGTCAGGAATTCTAATCTAATCTCCTTTCATTCATTCATTTCAATAACGCTACAGAGACAGCCTTTTATCACATAAAAGATGACCTATGAAATCCTATCTTAACTGTCTTTGACATCAATGTTCCACGTGATACAGAATATGTCCAATAGATTAAGTTAATAAAACTCCATTTGACTTTAGTTCTATCTACATTTCAAATTGATTTAATGTCACTTTTAATACTCCTTCCACTCAAACAATTGGGTGTGTTGGTGCTTTCCATGAAATGGACAAGTTGCATTACTTACAGATTTCCATTTTGGCCATTACTTTAAAATAAGTTCCTTGCCTCCTACATACGATTTTTTTTTTAACTCCCATTGAACATAAAGAGTCATGAATCAATTTTCTCCATACAATCACTATTAGAGAGAAGCAGTTAAAATAGCATCCCATGACAGCTTGTTTAAAGGCAACTACAATAACTGATTTTACATCCAGCATATTTCAGTAAGTATTATAGACTAAGTAATGTATTATAGACTAAGGAGAAAAAAGAAGGCATTAACATTTTCCTAAACTTCAAGTATTTTAAGATACCTCTATAAAGAAACATAGCACAATATAGAAAACTATAAATAAACCTCAATAAGTGCAGTGATTTTGCCTATAACAGAGATACTATTCACATTATAAAAGGTTTGTTTATTCAGAAAACATACATGGCTCCTACCTTATATAATTCTAAAACCTGTAACTTACAGAATTATATTCTGAGTTTCTAAAATAAACTGCAAGTATAAGAAACTTGAGATCTACCTTTTGTTTGAAAAGAATAAAGCCTTAAACTATTTTTCTAGAGTACTCCTTATAACATACACCTATTTGCCCTGATTTTTCCATTTTTTGTGAAAACACTGATTGTATCCTATGAATAACATCTTAAATACAATAAGCAACCAAATTACTTTGGTTCTCATTTAATAAAAAAGAAATGGACCAAATCCTCATTAATTCACTAGTATATAATATCTATAAAGGATGAGATACATTCTGTTAGCCACAATGCCTAGAATGCCTAAAACACAATTGATGATCAATAAAATATTTTTTGCATAAAATAAATGAAAAAAAAAGTTAATTTCTATTTCATTAAAAACCTTTCAGGAAAATATAACCTGCTTTAAAGAGGATCTTACAGACCCACCTTTAGGGTCAATGTTGTGTGTGTGAAAAGTTTGTTTTGTTTCTAATAATTCTATGAATGTAAATTAAAAGTAGTTTCCATGTTTACAACTAAAACAGTTTGTAATATGAAACTCAGGGTACAACAGCTTTTTACATGAAAGGCAAATTAAAATCTCATCCACCATACTTTAAAGAAAATAAAAATCTCAACACTCGACAGTAATCAACATATGCTTCCTTTGACCACAGCAGAGAAAAACATCCACTTTTACCAGGCTTTCAAAGAAAGTGGTGGTGTAATGCAACTGATTATCATTCTCTCTCATTAAGTATGTATAGATTTTTATCCTATTCATATCCAAAAGAAGAGTAAATATGATTATGAATGACCGAAACACTCTAAGTTTCCCCAGAAAAAGGTTTCTGTATACAAATTATCTCCTTCAAAAGGGAAGGAGATTCAAGTGTTGCACAGAAGGACCAGTTTCATTTAGAGAATATTCAAATGATGGAGCCCCACACTGTAAGCACATCATCCAATACAAAAGATGGTTGATATAATATTGGACATCTCAACTATGATACTCCGGTGTTCTCAGAGACACTAGAGTTTAGGGAAAATAGTAAGAAAGGATTATTCACAATATGTTAGTCACTCCAGATAAAAATTTCTACTCACCCTCATACCCTAGTGCCAAACTACTGAGTCCCAGACAACCAATGATGACTGACACATGTACAGAACCCACCCTGCATCCCCTCCATGCCCAGGGCCCAGGTTCAAAAATGAAAAAAAAAAAAAAATGTAGATGAATAATAACATATTTGTGAGAATGTCTAAAAGCAGTATTTTTTTTTTAAATCTACTCATTTTGTGTGTTTTTATGGTACCGGGGATTGAACCAGGAGTATTCCTCCACTGAACTACACCCTCAGACCTATTTTATTTTATAACTGTCTCAGTTACCACGCCAGCCTCGAGTGTGCAATCTTCTTGTCTGAGCCTCCCAAGTACTAGGATTAAAAGTGTGTAACACCACACCAGATTTTCTTTTTCTTTTTTTTTTTTATTTTTATTTTTATCCTGTGAAGTATCTAGCATAATACTGAATGGATACTCAAAAATTTATTGAATTAGATTTGGAATTGTCTTCTTCTGATCAATACATATTATTGGTCAGTTATACATATTATGGTCATTAGCTGTAATACCCTTTATTTCCTAAGTATGAGTATTTTTATTTACTAATACTAAATACTGACAGACTTTAAGATCTTATTTGTTTCATTCAGGATAGTCAGTTGAGACAGACTTTTTTTTTTTTTTCATTAAAATAACTAGTGAGTAATTGATTAAAAAGAGTAAGAAATCTTGAATGAGATTTCCATATGGTAATATGGAAAAATTGTAAATTTGTTTTTAATCCTAAAAAATATGTTTTAGATCATTCATATGTAAAATTACTTAAGAATTCTCTAAGAATTTAACTTTAACCTTGACATAGTCATGGACATACAGTAATGAGTAATACAAACATATTTTATTTTATTTTTTACAAATTTACATTTTAATCAAAAGGCTGATTATAGAAAACCTATACAATAGTCCCCTATTTGCTGGGATATGTTCCAAAAGTACCACTAGATGTCTGAAACCACAGATAGTTCAAATTCTACATATTCTGTTTTTTTCCTTTATACATGCATGTATGATAAACTTTTACCTTTTCAATTAAAGGAAGCACTTTATAGATTCTCTTTGGCATATCAACATTTGCACTACCATTACATTTGTGCTTTGGGGCCATCATTCGTAATATTGGGTTCTTTGAACACAAGCACTGTGATACTGCCACAGTGGATCTGGTAATCAGAATGGTTACGAGGTGACTAAAGGCAAGTAGTATCATAGTGTGGATACAATTAGACAAAGGGATCCATCACATCCAGGGTGAGATAGAGTGCAATGGGTTAAGACTATCATTTCAGCCAAGTGTGGTGATGCACACCTATAATCCCAGTGTTTGAAAGGCTGGGACAGGGGAACACAGGTTTGAGACCAGTCTCAGCAAGTTAGCAATGCTGTCAGCGATTTAAGTAAGACCCTATTTCCAAATAAAAAATAAAATAGGACTTGGAATGTTGCTCAAAGGTAGAACATCCCTGGGTTCAATCCCTAGGAACTCCTCCCCTCCCTCCTTCCCCCCCAACCCCAAAATAAGATTTAATCACACTACTCAGGAGAGTGCATAATTTCAAACTTATGAATTGCTGATTTCTGGAATTTTCCACTTAATATTTTCAGACCTCTGTTGACTGCAGATAACTGAAACTGCAAAAACTTTAAACATAGATAAGGAGAGACTACCGTATGAAAAAATGTTAGAAGAAAATAAAAATATATGTATCCATTAGGAAATAAACCCTAATTTTAAATTGCCTAGTAAAACTTGTTATAAGAGATTAAATTATAATTCTGAATTACATCAGAGATACAACAAACACTAACAGTGGAAACATACTGAACTAGAAATTTAAATGCCTAAGTATGAATTTTGCTTCCAATACCAATATAGGGGTTTATGGCATATAAGGGGTAATCAATGAATATCTGCAAGTCTCTAAAGCTTGATGATTCATTTATTTAATACTTCAGTTTCCCCTTCTACAAACTGACAGCAATAATTACTTTCCTAACACAGTTATTTTAAAGATCAAATAAGATTTTAAACATAAAAGGGCTTTTTTTTTGGGGGGGGGGGACTACTGGGGATTGAGCCCAGGGGCATTCTACAAGAACATTTTTTTGTTAAAGGATGCATCAAACACTTCTTTTTTTCTGAAATATTTCCAAAAAGTTCATTTTTTTAAGGTAATTTTGTGAATAACTTGTACTGGGAAGTATCTGAAACTTTAATGAAATCTTGGCTTACCTTATATTAATATTTTCTATTGCTCCTTATTCCTTGGAGAAATGGCTACAGTTTTTTTAAAAACTCAGTCTAGAGATGCCAATTTCTGCATCCAATTAAAATATCCAAGCCATTATTGAATAGCCTTAAATTAGACTTCAAAAGTTTTAAAGCACATTATAAGTTAAGAAAGGTCTAATAATTTTCAGGTAGCTACAAATATGAATTGGATAATTCTGGTTTTAGTTGTCTATCTAAATTTTAAAACTTTTCCATAAGTTTCACTTAATTGTAGTTACTCTTTAATGCAGGCAATTACTTTCCAGCCTAAATCTCAACTTAAATCTATTAGGATTTTGCATTAAAGGTCTGTCACTGGCGTACTAATACTGTCCCAAAATGAATTACTATGAATATTTTGTGTTTGTTAAACACTTTTGTAATGGTGGATTCTGTCTCAGATGATGTTCTCTTACTTAATTGGGCCTTATATTCAGAGATAATATCTAATTTATTAAGATTCAGAAAAATATTTAAGGGATATTATTTACATCGATTACAGAAACATGCATCATCTTACAGATTACCCTTTTGATACATCCAGGCCTGTATTTAACACATTTTATCACTAATGAAACTTGCAGTAAATTACTTTAGTTCATAAAGTAGTTCTTACACATGATATGAAAATGAAATGATACTCTCTCAACAATTGACATTGAATCAAAAAGAACTAGTTATCCTTCTTTTGGCTCTCTTATGGACAATACAATTTAGAGATTTGTTCCTAACATTAGTTTAATAAGCTCTGTTCCTCTCTAGTCTTCTGTCAAGGAGTTAATGGTCCAGAAACTAGCACTTAAATGCACTGGGTAAACTACCTAATTAAAGGAACCCGGGGTGAATCCTTTTATAAAGAGAATCATTTAGCCATGAACACAATCACCTCTTTCTGTGCCTATCTCATAAGTTTAAAAATCATACTGAGGGAGGCGCGGCACATGTATACCCTATCAGATCTCTGGAATTTTCCATTAGTTACTTAGAATTTGAAGATCTATGTGACAATTTCTATTTGCTTCAAACATTTTCTCAATCATAAATTATATATACAATTTATAATTTATCTATATATGTATATGGTATTTTTTAATTGAACAAGGGTCTCTATACAAAGCGTTATAAAATCATGGGTGGGCTTTCTAAGAGGAGATAAAACATACAACAATCCATGTATTTAAGAATGGCATACATACATCCACATTCCACATCACCCCTCCACTGGGAAATAAATAAATGGAAATGCCAAGTACCAAGGATAAAATAAATAGAAATGTCAATACTATCATTTGAATATTTATTTGGCCTTTGTGGGTAAGCTGAATAAGAATTTAACTGTAGTTCTTATAAAATATCAGTCATAACTCCTATTTTGTTACTCTGTGTGACTAAATGAGCCATTTTTGCCTTTTAAAAGTGCTAACAGAATTGACTGAAAATAGTAAAGACAAACACTTTGAGTTATTTATCAGTTCTGAACCACTTAGGCTGCTGCAATCTGACCAAGTTTTACTCTACTCTTGAAGATTTCCTGATTTTCTTGCAATTCCTTCTCACACTTCCCTCCCTGGAGATGTTCCCTTAGCACTTGGTTCATGTCCTACAGTGGTTTAGCGCTGATGTATCTCTTTCCACCCCTGACTCCTCCACCTAAACTGTCTCAAGGATAAGAACTACATAGTTCATCCTTACATTCCCAGAACCAGCAGTGTCCCATACTAAGGAGATCCTGAATAAAGCCTTGGTGAGTTAATTACAAAAATCAATAGCATCATTGATAACAGCAATGAAAGGAAAGAGCTCTTTTAAAAAAGTAGGAAAGCAAATTTATGAAAGGGCCACCTGCTGTGTTTCCATAGTGCCCACGCCTAGTCATACATAAGCTGGGCCTACTGATTATATGCTGATGGCTCTGAAGAAAGCCAGTTTCCAGCATCTTCAAGTGCAGGATTTCTCAGGAAAACTAAATGCCACTCAAAGAAATTTCTGGGTAACAAAGCTCATTGCATTAATCATTATTGAAATAAGTTATTCCTGAAAACTGATGTTTCAATTTTAAATTGTGATCAGTTAAACAATAAGCATTTTTTGAGCCCTTATTTTGTTAAAAAAAAAAAAGAAAAAAACACAAAAACTTCTGTGAAGACATTATGTTGCAAAGGGGCAAATTTTAAAAATATTTAGGCACCTCTTTTATCCCTTACAAAGCCTCCCTTTGTTATAAAAATCGAAATTTAAATTTAATCAACATTATTTTATAAACTTCCCAAGGGCAAAGAAACATCACCCCTTCCATTACAAAACCTCAAGATTTATCTTTCAGAAACAGTTTTCCAGTAACAAAAATAATACATCATGACTTTTTCCAAAAAGAAATACTAGAAATTTTCAGATAGAAAAAGTCAATAAAAGCATTTCTCACTTTAACACTTACAGACTCCTACTATATACTTTGAGCTAGACACCCAACCTCTTAGCCAAAAACTCTTTTCTAAAGATGACCAAACTCAATCTTACAAAAACATTTAATGCTATCGACTACTCCATTTCCTTCTTAAAACTATCTAACTGGCATGGTGACATATATCTGGAATTCCAACTCCTTGGGAGACTAAGGCAGGAAGAGTACAAGTTCAAGGCCAGTTTGGCAACTTAGCAATACCCTGTCTCAAAAAAAAAAAAAAAAAAAAAAGTAAAAGGACTAGGAGGTATCTTGGTAGTAGAGCACTTACTTAAGTGCTCGGGGGTTCAATCTCCTGTACTACAAAGAAAATGATGATAATAATAATAATAATAATAATAATAATAATAATAATAATAATATCCTCTCTCTTCTACTGTTCTGTGATGTTGTATTCCTAATTCTTTTCTAAAGCTCCTTTTCTCTCTTCTATTTCAAATTTACCTTCCAGACTCTAAAGTTTTTAACCCTACTGTTTTCTTCAAAACAGCATCCATTCTATAGAACTCAACTGTCTTATCAATGCCTTGCCAGTAAGAATGAGTCCAATGTTAGTCCTCACCATGACTCTTTCACATTTCCAATCACCTTGTTAGGTCATTCACCTGAATAACATGATGACATATTTACTGGCAACTCTAAGGCAACATATTCAAAGTGCAGTATCTTCCTGTATTCCTTACACTTGCTGATGGCACCCAGTCTTCCCCAACACCCTGAGTGAAAACATCAGAGCCATCTTTGATTCTCTCTCATCTGCTGATATGCATCAAGTCCTGCTGATAACACTGACAAAGTATTCTACACATCATGTTATTATCTCTAAGTTCTAGCTTTCATGAACAGCTTTCAGCCCTCATGTCTAGAAACCAGGAATATTACAGAAGCTCCTTATAGGCTCTCCCCATCCTAAGACCATTTTCTCACACTGATAGACTAATCTTCAACTGCATCACCAGCTCAAAGCAGTTGTTCCTCATTTCCTACCACAGAGACTAAACCCTTTAGCTTAAAATTCCCAGTCATTTACAATTGTCAGTCTACCTTTCCAACATTATCTCTAAACTTTATCCATTAAACGAAGGGAATTCACTTTTGGATATATCACGTCTTTCATTTTGATTTCCCTCTTTTTCATTCTATTTCCTTTGTCAAGATTAGTTTCCTCCCTTAAGGAGGAAACTAAAGTTTCTTTGAATTCTCCAATTGGTAATCTCCTTCAAACGCCTTTAGCCAACTACCTTATGTCCCTTATTACTGGAAGTATCCCTTATCCCCATTCTGTATTTGAATGCTTCCCATGGCCCCTAGTATAGGACCTTACATATAAGAGACCCTTAAAAATAATGGCTGAATATTTTGGAAGCTGTCAGAACTTTTGCTTCCCTCATTAAAGGTCTCCAAATAAAGAGAGTTGATAAGCAAATGCATGAAATTTTTTAAAAAATACAGCCTGGTATCCCAAACTTCCATTAATATGTCCTCTAAACATGCCAATGTGTGTTTCTGATTTAACTTTCTCTCTGTTGTTTAATAATAATGATCTACAACCAAGAGGGACAACTATAAGCCAAACACAAACACATTCCATATTTTCAAGAAAATGTTAACAAAAAAAATGTGTTCATATAGGATTCAATTCTACTAGTTAAAAATGAATAAGGAAAAATGCCGTTTACTCCCTACCCCCTGCAAAAACAAAAGTGCGGACATGATTTTATTATTTCATCAATGAGAATAAATCATACATTTCCAAGTTCACAAGTGTGGAAACACTAAAATGACTCAAGTTTTGGTGATGGGGGGGGGTGTTAACTAGCATTTACTCCTTTAGGACCTTAAGTAAATTCTGATGTTGACCTATCCCCCCCCTTTTTTCCTCCAATAATCTGTTTTAATCATTAAAAAATATGAATTCTCCTCTGAAAACACAATAAATAAAACAGCTTGAAAGAAAGCAGCCCAGCTGGGTGTCAAGTGCTAAGGCCACTTGATCAGACAAAAAAAGGTTAAGGAAAGAGAAATCATGGCAGAATCACAGCTGTAACTGACACAGGTGAGACACACTGGAAGGTAAGGGAACCAGATGTTTCTCCAGGCTCACTTGATAGATGCCTGCTTCACAGATGATACAAAGAATGGCAGATCTTTTTGCTTGCCTCTTGCTATCTTTCAGTAGCTCATACTGTAAGCCAGACACTGCAATTAGTATTTTAAGAGTATTATCTCATTTATTCCACAAGCAATCCTCTGTGGGGAAGACAGATTACTACTTTCAGTTGGCAAATGAAGAAACTGAGGTTACAGAGGCTTGAGGTCATGAGGAGCCAAGATTTGGAACCAGGTCAGATTCCAGAGTTTAAAGACTTAAAGTCTCTACTTCATACCCACAGACATTTATTATAATGATTTCTATTCATTTACTTAGCAACTTATTGCATTATTTATTTTAATGTGCATCTCATACAAGGCCAGAGTACATGACCAAGCCTGGGACTTTTTACAAAGAAACAAGACTGCCAGTTCTATTTTAGTCATGCTCCTTGCTGGAAAACTAACACCACCATGACAACAACTCTGAGGGGTTCACCAGCAGGACCCTTGTTTTAAGTTAAATGTGTCCCCTCCAGAAAGGTATGTCGAAGTCTTAATTCCTAGTAACTTAGAATATGACCTTACTGAAGATGTATCTTTGTAGAAGTAATCAAGTTCAAGTGAGTGTGGAGTCTGATCCTCCTGGTGTCCTTATAAAAAGGGGCAAATTAGAAACAGACACATACATACAAAGAATGACTAGTGAAGATTCAAGTGGAGATGGAGGTGATGCTTCTACAAGCCAAAGAACACCAGAGCTTACCAGCGAGCTGCCAGAATCTGGAGGTTGGAGAGGCATGGAGCAGGTCCTTCCCTCATGGCCTTCAGGAGAAAGCAACCATGCCCACACCTTGATCTCAGATGTCTAGCTTTCCGAAATGGGAGAAGATAAATATCTGCTCCATGCCACACAATGCATGGCACGTTATTATAATAGTCCTGTATAACTACTACAAAACCTTCTATCTATCCTGAAATCCCAAAGACACGTGATAATTTGAGGCCATATTTCTGGTCTACCTTTCCACATATTCCCCAGAAAATGCCTCTTAGTATATAAAACTCACTTCTCACCTCTGGGAAAGAACAAGATCCAATCTTTCTCCCTGCAATACCCACATTAAAAGCAAAAGGGCCAAATGATTCCCTATTAAGGCAGGCCTTTGTACCATTAAACTGTAATACCTTAATCTCTACGCTGTAGGATTGAGTACAATGTTTAGCGCTGAATAATGCTAGACTGCCACCTGTGTAGTTAGTCCCTTATATCATAGAGAGGAGGAATGACATTTTTTGCTAGAGTCACAAATGCAACATGGGTTTTCTGATTGTATCAATAGGAGGTCACTTGGAAGCAAAATTTTTCCTACAAATGTCATCATTGTTTGGATTTGTTTCAAATGTACATTTGGTTTACCTCTGGCTGTTGGTTAGGTATAATTTCTCCAAGCGGCAAATCTTTACATCTTGTTTTAAAACTGGGTAAGTTACATTAAAACAACTACTCTAAAACAAACTATTCTGTGAACAAAATTTTAGAAACATCTGTGGTACCTAGGACTTACAAGCTATATAACATTTTACATAAACTGCATGTTCAAATCTTCTAACATAATATTGTCTTGGTTCTACCTACATAAAATCCTTAAAAAACATACACTGAATATCCAAATAAGCCATCAAACCATTGTCAGATAATTCAAAGCCTGATAAAGTACAGCATACTATATTAGGAACTGATTTACTATATAATTCAGAAAGTTTGGAAAATGGAGATATTGAGGTATGTTTTTACTTATTCTTTTGACTCGACTTTTTTGTCTTCCTTTCTACATATGTGCAGCAACCAATATGCTATACTTGAAGAAATTGTGCTTCCCAAAACACCACATATTTCTTTCTATATGATATTCCATGTTAGTAACTTTGATAAGAAGGCTACTTCTCTAAAATAGATAAGAATGATTATCTGATTCATTGTACTATAGAAGCCAAGGCTTTTTTTTTTTTTTTTTTTTTTTTTTGTGGTACTGGGTGTGGGGAAAGATCCCCAGAGAGAAGGCGGTAGCCCCACCCTAAAATACATCAAAGATGGCACAGAGAGGGAGTGCCGAGGGTGGAGACCTAAGACTGTTTACCAGAGACCAGGATTAGAAGAGGGATGTCTCCTCAGCATGATCAAGCCATTGATAGGATCAGCTTTTTGGATTAGGCCAAAGAGGCAGGATCAAGATGACCTCTACGCTGATTGGCCCTACAAGAAGACACTCCCGTCGCTCTGCCCTATATAACACCTTGCCCCTCATGTAATAAATGGATGAGTTCTCCGATGCTCAGTCCCCACCGTGTGTTCATTCCGCGCGACCTTCCTTTTCCGCGGGGAACCCCCTCTCGGGGTAGACGCTCCAGGGAGATCGGGGCAGGGGCCCCCTTTTCGTCAAGAGGACCCCACACTGGGGATTGAACCCAGGGGCATTCTACCTCTGAGCTACACCCCCAGCCATATTTTTTATCTTTATTTTGAAACAAGGTCTCACCAAGTTGCAGAGAGCCTCACTAAGTAGCTGAGGCTGGCCACAAATCTGCGATCCTCCTGTCTCAGCCTCCCAAGTACTGGGATTACAAGTGCGTGTCACCACACCCGGCTAATGGCTATCTTTTTTAATAAAACAATAAATGAGAAGACAGTACTTTTATTAAATTATAATGAAATCATTTTGCTTTAGACTGGTGCCTAGGCTATATGGGAAATATATTATTTTCCAGTGGTATAAATAAAAACCACACGTCATTTGGCAGAACACCCACGATGTTATTAAAAATGGCAATCAGTGTTACACAAAGCAAGGCAGGAAAGATGATCATACTATGAACAATACAAAGTATGAACAGGATAGTATAAATAGCTTGCATGGGAAGGGCACCTCAAAACTCACTTCACATCATCTGACATAAATCAGAGCATGAACCAACATTTGTCCCTGGATTACATATCTTGAAACACTTTTTATTATAGTTAAATTTTTAGTTCATTTTATCAATGCACATTATGACTTCAATACAGTTTCACACACACACACACACACACACACACACACACACACACACACACCAAGAGCCGGGCGTGGTGGCGCACGTTTGTAATCCCAGCATTCGGGAGGCTGAGACCGGAGGATCCAGGTTCGCAGCCAGCCTCAGCTACTTAGTGAGGCACTCCGCAACTTAGTGAGACCCTGTTTCAAAATAAAGAATAAAAAATAGGACTGGGGGTGTAGCTCGGAGGTAGAAGGCCCCTGAGTTCAATCCCCAGTACTGAAAAAAAAGAAAAGAATAAAAAATAGGGCTGGGGGTGTAGCTCAGAGGTAGAATGCCCCTGGGTTCAATCCCCAGGACTGCAAAAAAAAAAAAAAAAAAAAAAAAAAAGAAAAAAGAAAAGCAGGAATTTTCTTTTATAGGTGAGGAAACTCAGGCTTAGTGAGTGACCTGAAGAGGGTTACAACCAGCAGCCGGCCAGCTGCAAAACTTGCGCTCAGATCCTGGTCAGAAGACTTGCTCTTGGTCCTTAGGCCATTCTACTTCTTCACAGAAGTGACCTGAGAAGAAAGGGCTTGGCCCAACTTTTATCCAAGGTTCAGCTAAGGAGATTGCTGAGCAAGACACAACCACAGATGGGGCCACAAAGAAGGTGCTGCAGCTGATCCTGAGCAGCCTGAGAAATGCTCTCTCCTTGACCAAACTCCAGCCTGGCTTGGCTGAGCCCTCCTCTCAACCGGGCCTCAGCCCTGGCCTGCAAGACTTGAACAAACACTAACATAAGTTTCTAACAGCTTAAGGCCCTACTTGAGATGATCCTAAGTCCCCTCAAAAATGCCCCCCTGGGAAACTCAAGGCTGCCAAAAGAATTTACTGTTCCTTCCAACTAACACCTGAAGACAAAGCCTTGTCGCCCAGTGTCTATGAAAAGGCAGGAGTCTACCTTAAGTATGTTCTCCTGAGCAAACAAACCCAGATGGGTTTCACATGTACCTGTCCCACTTTTCCAAGTTTTTTTTTTTTTTAATTTTTCCTTTCTTTACTGAGCTCCCAACCTGCCCCCTGTCTTAGTTCTTTCTCCATGAAAACACTCAGTCACCCACATACAAGCTGAAGTTGAGTTGAGTTCATACTGTATATTTTCCCTATTACAATAGTATGTTACTGATTAATATCTGACTTGAACAGGCCCCTCTGACCTGGTGTTACCTTGAGCATCTGTGCACCTCTCTTTCACCAATGGAAGGAGTAACCATTCTGAAGTCAGCAGGATTAGTTCTGCCTGTGCAGGGCAGAAGACCAAAGGGCAAGATTCTTCCTAGGCCTTCAAAGTATTTCTAGGTAACAAAGTCTCTGACAATCAAATGGAATGCATGTTCTTGGTTAAGATAGGCATCTAGCTACAGTAAGGATGGTAAAGGGGTAGTAAATCTAAGAAGTTAAATATAATTCACCCTACATCTATATATCTATATTCAGCACTGCAAGGTACTTTCAGTAGACTATTCCAGAGAGAATTTTTTTTTTATTTTTTACAGTGAGTTGTTTGTGCTAGGTACCATATTCAACAGTTAAAAAAATAAGATTAAGAAGGTTAATCACATTCTCTGTGGTCACATGGCTACTAAAACGCACAATCTAATGCCAGGCCTGCTGGATTTCTTTGCAACACTGTGGCATATTAAGAGACTGCACTGATTATCCAGAACATGAAATGGCTCAAGAAAATCATGACATTTCAATTATCCCGTGTCCTCTTCATCCCCTTAGTTCTAACTCATGCAGTGGTCATATTTTCCAAATACTCCATTATTCAAATACACTACATTAACATATTAAAGAAAAGCTAAAGAATGATAGCGAAATTATAGTCATAATATACTTAAACACAAATAGAAGATTTATCATTATACACTCACAAAATATAGTAGTTTGCCTTATCAGCTAAATGCTTTATACTCTTATAAAATTCTTTGCCATGTACTTATTTTTAACTCTACTTTCCTGTGGCTACAGAGATTACAAATATCACTTCTCTTTAAAACATTAATTTTTAGGATTATGCCTAATTCTAAATTCAGGAGGACATACTGAATTAAATATACTTCTTACTTAGAATAACTTTATTAAATAGCCTAGAAAAATATATTATTTTTCCTTAATCACAGTAAAAAAGTTCTTCTTAGGCCAATTACTTACATTAATCTGCTGAAAGAGGCTAAAGTTGCTTTTACCAATTATTTCCTCCAACAGACAAAGGAAGCTGCTGAATAACTTAAAATATATGTAAAGTACAATAAATAATTATTTGTTATATATTCTGGCATAATGAGCCGGGCGTGGTGGCGCACGCTTGTAATCCCAGCATTCGGGAGGCTGAGACCGGAGAATCCGGGTTCGCGGCCAGCCTCAGCTACCTAGTGAGGCACTCCACAACTTAGTGAGACTCAGTTTTAAAATAAAGAATAAAAAAACTAGGGCTGGGGGTATATCTCGGAGGTAGAATGCCCCTGAGTTCAATCCCCAGTACCGAAAAAATAAAAATAAAAAAAAATATATTCTGGCATAATGCCACTAGAGTTCCATAAAAGTTTTTCACTACTAAAACCAGAAGCCAAAGGGCCCAATTTTACCATGAGAGCCTTCAGCTGGTGTGTTTGCCTGTTTCAAAACCTTTTTTTTTTCCTTACAGCAAATAAAATCATTCTTCAGCCCTGTTTCAAGATACCGTAGTAACCAGCTCTATTTTCTCCCCTCTAGTTCTCAATTCTCTCACTGAAATATGGGACTGAAATGAATCTGGCCAGGTTGTCTTGGCTACGAAGTCTCCTTCCAAAGATACCCCCCACACACATCCCCATCTTACTAAAATCCAACAACTCAAAGGGCCCATAGGAGGCCACTTACACACATCTCCAGTACACACACTAAGTGGCTGCTATGTGTTCAGCACTATTCTAAGTTTCTGGTGTTCAGAACACATAAGGTATTTTAACATGTTGCCTCTGAGAGGTCAAAATGACTCATAAACTGAAATCAACAGCATAAAAAAGCAAAGCAAGGAAAGTCATATAACCATCTTCTTTACTTATAAACTTGTTATCTTAGTTGATTTTGAATAACCAGCACAAAATTTTGAAGACTAATTTGTAAAGAACACAAAGTTATTCTCTTACAGTTCTAGAGGCCAGGAAGTGTAAGCTCAAGGTACCAGCAGGAAGCAGAGAGCAGCCCTCACTAGGCACAAGAGGCTGCACCAGGGAGATGAGTGCACTGGAAGCTGCTCTCAAGGCCTGATGGTTTCTTAAAGGCCCAACTCTTAATACCATCAAATTAGCAATACCTGAGCTTTGCAGGGACCCATACAAATCACAGCCCCTGTGGAAACAATAGCACCTGCGGAAAACATTCATTTAAGGCAACCAATCTTTACCCCTCAGAAACAAATACTAGGCTAAACATAAGACCATGATACTACGATGTGAGTGTGAGGTTTCCAAGGTAGATGTAATGTATAGGATGAACAGGTCGCCTCACCATATAATTTTCATAACCTCTTCTCTTTCAAGTGATTCTTGAACTATTTATTCCATGTTGGATTAAATTTCTTAGGATCCTGTGCATCTTTACTGTATTTTTCCAAAGGGTTTGTATTAGCATAACTATAACCTTTCCCTGAGTGCTTAGAGTATTACCCGTGGCTTTATATGAATATTCACAAAAATTCCATGATTATTGTCTCTTTTCTACAGGTGGAAGAACTAAAACTTGAATAAGTAAAACATCTGTGAAGCCAAAAGACTCAATAAGGCACATCTCTCTGGCTTCATACACAAATCCGTTAACAAATATACTTTCAACAGTAGTTAAATTCATCTTGTCAAATTGGAATATAATACAATAATTAGAGTAAATATCACTTAATATGTTTATACTACAAGGCTTTGTAAAAGACGTTATTATGAATACCTCTTTTGACCTAACAGAGAATAAAACCAGAAAATGCTTTTACTTGAAATGTAAAACAGTAAAATTCAGGAGAGGTACAGTCCTTCACTTGTATGTGGAATGAAAATCCTCTAGATATGCAAGGCTAGGCTTGGTTGGCTGTATGAAATGTCACTAACAATATGTCTCAATTTATTTCTCCCAACACAAACCCTTTCTTCTGTGTGAGTGGGCAGATGTGGGGGAAGCCGGGAAGTGTGCATCATTTATACCTTCCAAGAACAAAAGATGAACCAAATTTCAGTGACAAGCAGTATGTAGACAGAGAACAAAGGCTAAGCGGGGGGGTTACAAAGGAGAAGCGCACCCCAGGAGTCGGCACTAGCTGAACAAATTGCCGGTCTGTGCCCTGTCCCACTAGCTGGCTAAGGCCAAGAGCTGCCCCAAACCAAGTCACATATGCAATGTTCTCAGGCATCAACAGACCCAGTGCAAATAAGCAAACAGTTGCCAAGTGCATGGCCGCAGACCCCGGAGCCATCACATTGAAAGGGAGGTTTTCCACCAGAAAGCTGAAAATCAAACATGTGAGGTTTACACTGTGGGCACAAGGCAGCTGATATTGAAAAACTTCCCTAGAGATCAAGGAAGCATAAAAGTGAAGTCATTTTCCCAAGTCTCATATACAGTAGATAAGCCTATTAGGAACATTGTAAGCTATGCTAATTGGTGCAGGGGTTATATATCTCTTTTGTTTGTTCCCACAGAACCTTCACATGCTGCAGTGAATTGGGGAGAAAGACAGTGTAATAAATCTATCTGAAACAACACAGCATTAGAGTTTGAAAGATGCTAATGAGCTCCTGGGTTTCAACTTGAAAAATTCCCCTTCCCACCCCCATACAATCCTACTAACTCCTAAGTCATCTCTAAATAGCAAAGGAAGAAGACACTGGGAAGTTCTTCAAAGCTCATGCTGTTGATTCCTTATTACTACTAATGGGTTTAAAGTTAAATCAAGTGCCATTTGAGATAGTAACATTCATTTAGTCATTTAGAATGAAAGCATATTCTTCTGCATATAAAATATTAGGGATGAATTGCATTTGCATTGTGTCACTGGAAAATTCAATCAACCTTAATTTAATAATGCTTTCCTGAAGGTCTTATTTTCAAAGCAAATCTGCATCTACATGTAGAACTGATGATGGACTTTAATTAAAAAAAAAAGAGACTGAGTCAATTGTTTTCTTATCCTAGGATAAAGAATAAATGACATATGAAAATTTAAAAACTCAAAAAGATCAATGTTACACAGTATTTTGAAGCTTTAAAAGTGCAGGACCCAGAAAATGAAAGAAGGTCCTAAAAATAAAAATAATGATCCATCCCTTGCATCACCAATAATTCAGTTTGTAATAAATACCTGGGTAGAGAGTATACTATGGAAATGACTCAGAATGATTAACCATACTTCTGTTGCTTAATTAAACATTATAACAGTTACATGTTTATGTATGTATACATCTATTCTATGAAAAGGTCCTTTGCCAAAGTACAGATAAAAATTCTGCAGAATTTAATAAATCTCAAAGGAGTTAAACTACCTATAAAGCACATATTAATTTCATTTTACAAAAACTGTTTTGTTGTTTGATTTGGAACTTCAGCACATTTTAATATACCTCATTTAAATCTGAGTTGCAAGCCGGGCGTGCTGGTGCACACTTGTAATCCCAGCATTTGGGAGGCTGAGAGCGGAGGATCCGGGTTCGCGGCCAGCCTCAGCTACCTAGTGAGGCACTCCGCAGCTTAGTGAGACTCGGTTTCAAAGTAAACAATAAAAAATAGGGCTGGGGGTGTAGCTCGGAGGTAGAATGCCCCGAGTTCAATCCCCAGTACCACAAAAAAAAAAAAAAATTGAGTTGCAAGAAAACCAAAGAAAATTTTAAAAATCAGAAAATCAAAGATGAATGCAAGAATAGTCCTCCCCTGACTTGATCAGATGAAAGGATATCAAATCATACTGAGAAGACAAGAAAGGGAAGTGACTGCTTAGCAGGCACAGGGTTCCTTCAGGGATGTTGGGAGTTGGGATGCCTGGAACAAGAGAAGTGGTGCCCGCTCAGCACTGTGATGAACTCAGTGCTCCCCAGTCATACACTAGCTTTAAAATAATTAACATTATGTTATGGGAATTTATTCTTGCATATGCTTCCCTCGCCAAAGTACCTCAAGAAAAATTATAATGTTGAACTCTATTTGATAGAATATAGGACAGGTGCTTTATACTGAGCAACTCATTTCGTCTTTACAATGAGGATAATATATCATTACTCCCATGTTTAGATGATGAAAGCCAGGCTAAAAGTGGACACACACTGGGTAAATGACAGTAGACATATTTTCACTCAGGTCTGCTGATACTCTATTACACTTTGCTGCTCCCTTCTTCTGTGAGAATTCACCCAGAAGGTAGTAAGGAAGAACACTTTTGATGTTGTAGCTGTTGTTCTACCTCCAAGCTACACTCCCAGCCCTATTTTATTTTTTATTTGGAAACAGGGTCTCACTGAATTGCTGAGGCTGGCTTTGAACCTGTGATCCTCATGTCTCAGCCTCCCAAGTACTGGGATTACAGGCTTGCACCACCACACCTAGCTAGAACACTCTTCATGTAATCATAATAACTTAGCCAAACACAGGGCAGGTCACATTCTGAAAATAAAAAGTCTAGTATAGTGACCCTTGGAGCAGGAAGGTGGAGAGGAAAAAGCTTCAAGCAGTGGCTGCTGAGGCATAAGCCCGGCAGAGGCCCTACCTGTGTGGCAGGAAGCTGAGCTCTGTGCTTTCACCTACAGCAGTAGTTCTCGAACTACAGTGTGTGGCAGAATCACAGGAAAGTGTCACACACCACAGATTCCTCATTCACTTGGTCCTAGGGTAGTACCCGAGAAAATATAGAACTAAAAAGTTCCTGGAATGTTGATGCTGCTGTTCTCGCCTACAGAATAATAAGAGGTTTTTACGTAAGAAGGAAAATATGTATTGTATGTATGTATGTATGTATTTTGGTACTGGAAATTGAACCCAGAAGCATTCTATCTCCGAGCTATACCCTCAGGCTTTTTTATATTCTATTTTGAAATAGCATCTTACTAAGTTGCTAAGGGTCTCTCTAATTTGCTAAGGCTGGCCTCAAACCTGTGATCCTCCTGTCTCAGCCTCCAAGTAGTAGGATTACAGACATGCACCACCATGCCTTGCTCTGAGAAATGTAATTTTATTAATATGTTTAATTATATATGATAGATAGATAGATGATAGATAGAATGTTATTTAAGATTGGTAGCAAAGACTACAGATGGTTATTTTAATATCCAAAGCAAAAAAAAAAAAAAAAAAAACTTCATGTAGGACAACAATAAGGTAGAAAGAAAAGGTTTGTCATGACCTATGGCTATATCAGTAAAAAATAAAACACCCTCAGCACGTGGACAATAGTTCAAGAATTAGAATGAGGCAGTATGGAAACAGACTTGTACAGCAGTGACTAATCAGTGAGGAATCTGAGGGAAAGTCATGCAGAGAGAATATTCAAAAATATTTTCTAGCATAAGGGATGGAATAGATGATTAAGTTAAGGTAGACAGGTATTCTCAGATAGAAGAATCAGATCTATTACCAACACAGCTATACTCTTTGTCATAAACAAAAGTGGTGAAAAGCTTTTCTTCCTGGCACACGCCAATTTCAGAAGGGATGAGATTTAATAACTCCACTGGAGGATCAATTTCCCAGGTCTGTAGCTTCTCTCTACAGTAGAAGCATATGTCTCCTCCTGAATGTGCTTAATAATTAGATAACTCTAATAACATGTTAGTTCCTCTCTATGAATGTGTCTAAAACTGGGAAAGAATATTACTCGATTACTGGAGTTTAAAACATAAATTCTTGAGTAGGTTTCCCTTCCCAGGGCAGAAGCAAAGCACACCCAGGACAGTGTATTTCTTGGATTGGATTTACAGGGTGGACTCACAGCATCTGGTCCTACAATACAGAAACCCCAAGATGATACTTGCCCCATTCACATCATTCCAGTGGAATGAGTAAAACTCACTCAACCAGCTCTCCTAAACCGGGATTA
This sequence comes from Graphiurus murinus, assembly GCA_004027655.1. NCBI lineage: Eukaryota > Metazoa > Chordata > Mammalia > Rodentia > Gliridae > Graphiurus > Graphiurus murinus. The sequence continues at coordinate 92,098 of PVLC010001578.1, read as the reverse complement.
AGTGCTGACCTAACACCCCAGCAATTGCTACACTCTGTCCCAAAGAAACAGGGAAGATAGGCAGGGAGATAGGTAAATAAAGTCTTTCAAGCATATTGAAGATAGTCCACAATTTATTTTTGTTCCTAGGAAAATCAGAATCCCCTTCATTCAAAAGGAATTTACAAGGTTTTTGTTTTGTTTTGTTTTGTTTTTTAAAAAGTGCTATCAAATAACATTCACAAATAAAAGCAAAACAAACTACTGGTGTTACAGAAAGTTCAAATCTCCAGCCTTTCAAACAGGGAAAGTAAACCGTGGCCAAAAAAAGGAGAACCAACTCCTGCAGGCTCAACCTGTTCCCCAATTATGACAGCAGCACTCCTAGTGAGAGCCCTGTGCTCAGCAACTGCATGCACAAGACTATGGCCCTGACAACATGGCTGTGGGCAGTTTACTCATTTTTTCTAAGCAGTTTTCTCCTCTATAAAATGAAGAATGTTATTACTAACTCCTACCTTGCCTGCTTCATAGGTTAAATGTGAAAAGCAAAATACAATAGAACAAAGAAAGCAAATTGAAAGCATAAAGTATAACCAACTTTTATTCTCCATATTCCTAGCAGGATCTTACAATAGATTCAAGCTACATTCAAAGGAAGGAAGATGAATCAAATGCCCATCAGCCAGGATTCTTTCTATAGTCCTAACAGCACATGTTTCTTTATATTCTGTGGCTTCATTCATCACCCTGTGTGGCCAGCTGATCAAGAACCGAGATGTTCACGTATCCCAGTAGAGAGTTGGTATTTCTACATCATTTTAAATTGGGGACAGCATTTCACTTTGAAATAATATTGTTCAGACTAGATGGAAACTGTTTCATGAACCTTTCCATTGTTCTCATTGCTAATCCATCACAGCAATTCATCAGAGTCCCTTGTCTGCTTATTTTCTGTTTTAAATGTTTCTTGACCATTATAGTACACTTAAACCTACTCATTCTTCACTCTTTATTGACAACCTCTGGGACTCAGCATAAGCTGAATCAGAGCCCACAGGTTCCAATTCTTCTTTCCTGACACTGTTTGGATCCTGATTGCTTGGCAAAGCCCTACCTCCTACACCTGCCAGTCTCGAGATTAGAAAACCCATTTAACTCTATTTATCTCATATTTTAGCAGCCAACTTCAAAAGGAAAAAAAGGAGTGAATCTGGAGACATTTGGCAAAAGCAAGTGCTTTATCACCTAAAAGGAGCATCCCTAAGTGAAAAGGGACATGCAGTGACAGATACAAATCAGCAGGCTTCCCTTTAAAAGTCAGTGTAGAGCTTCTGGGTTCTGAAAGCAAAGCATGAACAACTGCCTGGGTTCACAACTTCAGCGCTCTGGAAACAGACACAAACTAGGCTGAAAACCCAGGCAGTGCCATGCTCTGGTGAGCCAGCAAGATGGTGAGGACATAATTATAGCAGACTTTCTCTCACGGTGCTGAAGGACCAGCACAAAGGACAGAACATTCCTGGGTTTTTCAAGTAGGTTTTTGTTTGTTTGGTTGGCTGGCTGTTTGGTACTGGGGATTGAAGCTAGTTGTGTTCTACCTCTGAGCTACACCCCAGCCTTTTTTATTAATTTATTTGTTTTTGTGGTACTAGTGAAGGTGAAGGACAATCTACCTTTGAACTATATCCCCAGCCCTTTTATTTTTTTATTTTGAAACAGAATCTCACTAACTTGCTGAGAATCTCACAAAATTACGAGGCTGGCCTTGAGCCTGCAATCATCCTGCCTCAGCCTCCCAAGTATTGGGATTACAGGCATGCACCACCACACCTGGCTTTATAGTTCATTTGAAACACAGTCTCCCTGAATTGGTGAGGCTGGCCTGGAACTTTTTTATCCTCCTGACTCAGCCTCCAGAGCAGCTCAGATTACAGGTGTGCGCCATTGCCCACCACCCACCAGACATTAGTTCTTGAATGTACAAAGGGTTTGGGAAGGCTGGGAAGGAGAGAAAGTAAACAAGTTAGGCTAGTAACTTTTTTTCTCATCTTACTAGCAAGATAGATATTAATCAAGTTACAAAAACGGGGAAGAGACATAGGCAAAATTACTAAGGGCAGAGAGGGATTGCACAGGAGGGAAGGGACGTATTTACAGTCCTAGCATTGCCAATCCACATGCCAAATAACCCGACTGAGCTCTTACTGCTGTTCCTAGGCTACCAAACATTGCAGTGTAAATTTAAAACAATGTACTCAAGAGAATTTAATAAATTTGTGCAATTTAACCTCAATTTTGCTGGTAGTTACATACAGATTCATGTATGCAAGATTTTTTAATATTTCCATTTAATTTACAGGAAAATACTTATTTACTTCAAATAGATATGTGAAGGATCAAAACTATTGTCATGTAATCACTGTAACCAGATAATATTGCTATAATAAACTCAACTCCTTTATCAAAAAAATGGTTCCAAAATGTTACATAAGAGTATTTTTCAGTCATATTTATTTACCATTTATTTATTATTTGTTTTTTATTTATTTACTTGTTAGTATTAGGGATTGAACACAAAGGAATTTTACCTCCACGCCACACTCCAGCCTTTTATTCTATTTTGTTTTTTTGTTTTGAAATGGTCTTGCTAGGTTGCTGAGAGTCTCACTAATTTGCTGAGGCTGGTCTCAAATCAGCAATCCTTCTGTCTCAGCCTTCTATGTACTGACATTAAAGGAGTATGATACCAGGCCCAGCCTCGAATCATATTTAAAATACAGTAAGGAGTATAACTAACTTTTTTTTTTTTTTTAGGAAACCCATAACACACTTTTTAAAACATTGTTGGGACACTAAAAAACCTATTCTTGTATCATTATAAAATAGTACTTTTGGAAACCATATTATTACTTTCTTAAGATAGGACATATATTATCAGGATAGAGCAAGAAAAGAAAAATTTAGCCAACAACCACTTCACTTCCAGTAACTGCTTTTAATCAGTTAAGAGAATTATAGAATCACAAATTCATGCTGATATGATAAAATGAGTTAGGTCAAAGATAATTGCAAGGTATAGTTTTAAGAATCTGACTTAAGCCTGAGAAAGTTTAGCAAACACTAACACTACAGGGAAATATGCAAACTCATTTACATATAAATGGGTTCTGTATTATTCACACCCTGTAAGAATAAAAATCTAAACATCATTGTAAACAGTTCCTTGACCCTTTCCTTTCCAATGCAGAAACAGAACAGCAACGAAGTTACTACATGTGAAAGGAAATACAGTTCAGAAAATAAGTGCAATGACATTTCATAAATAATATCCCATAGCAATCTCACTCTACTCACACCATGTAAAATTAACTCTGGGAAGAAAAATAAACCAAGAAATAAAAATAAATACCAAACTTGCTTTACCTAGTAGAGAGTGAATATAGAAATCTGAAAACAATTTTACCAGATCCCACTGGGTTTAACTAAAATGTACATGTACAGCCCCAACCCCCAAGCAAAACACATTTGTTAGAAAGCAACAGCCTGATCAGGCTCATCGAACCTGAGTTAGAGCTAAACACGAACTGTACTGTTATATAGGCTTCTACAGCATGATAAAGACAAATAAAACAAATTAAGCACTTGTCATTTTCTCCAGCTTATAATAAGAAAACAGGTAGGCATGAGGAACTTGTTTTAAAAAGCTATCTACATAAATCAACTACAGCACAAATGAAAAGTAAAAATATTTTTAGAAAGATAAAAAAAAAAGAAAACTTCTATAACAAGATCTCTCAGAGTTGTCACTCCAAGGTACTCAGCAGACTAAGGAAAATTTCAATTTAAGAGCTAGCTCTAAGGGGCCAGAGACACTTTACTAAAAAGACACCAGCCCCAGATCACAAAAGAAGGATATGCACCAAGCAGTATTCTAATCAAGGAATTCCTACTAACAGTCTGCAAAGTAAACATTTAAAAACTAGCTCATCCTCGATGTTTCAAAATAATAGCGCATGCTTATTCTCCTCTCAAATATTAACTAAGGTTCTAGTCCCCTATCAGAAATATCAACTGGAGAAAACAGTTCTAAAGGACAAATTGGAAGAAGTTAATCCAGGACTACTGATCTCCATGTCAACATGAATTAAATGATTACAATAAAAAGAATCAAAGAACTCCCACGTTTGTGCTGAGATCCACTGAGTAACATTGAAGATACTACATACCTCCTGTCACCTTAAGATGTTATTTAAATTGGGGAAGGTAATCATTTATCTCTCCAGATAATGTGGAAATTGTGTATAGGTTACAATTTCTCATCTAGAGTAGAATTCCTTTGAAGAGGGAAACTAAAAGATAAGATGTTTCTTAGCGCACACACACACACACACACACACACACACACACACTGGTTCTTAAAGGTTAAAAAAAAAAAAAAAAAAAAAAAACCTCAGCAAAGAGAACAGAAGAAAATCAGGAAAAGATATCAGAGAACCAAGAATCAGATAATTGTGGCAGGTTGGCTTTCTGCAGTGTTAATAGACAATGAAAAACAGTCGCTACTGTGACCAGAATTTGGGAAGAAAGCTAAAAATCAGAAGAGCACACAATACAAAGTAGTCTTGCCTCCCTCTGAATTCTGGTATTTGCTTAAATTGTCTGGAAAACATAAACTCTTACTCAGTGCCTTTGACCTATCACATATTTAACAAATATCTGGGGAAGTGAGCAAATCCTTCTCTTGATCAGGAATCAGTTGTGGGTTAAGGTCTGTAGAAACACAAAGACTGAAGAATTAGAAAATAACAAAGAAAATGAAGTTTCAAGCTGGTGAGGTGCTTGATGATGAGAAATTGTCTTCTTAATCTTCAATATTATTACTTTTTTTAAGGCATTTTGGATAGAATGCATGTAGTACTAAACTATTTCTTCTGCTAGTGCCCCATCTTGTGACACCGGCTTTAATTGTGCAGGAAAACAGTAGACACAGACCGAGATGCATACACACACACACACACACACACACACACACACACACAGGTCTAAACAACCACACAAATTTCTCTTACAAAACTTTTTCTGCATCTGAGAGCCAACTCCTATATATTAGAATAAAGAGAGGAAACAGTTTCCATGACAATTCTCTCCATCAAGAAAATAACTAGTATATTTTTAAATTTATTGGAAAAGTTAATAATTAGTTTTAAAGTTTCCATGAGGGAGCAAACCATGTAGAAAATGATAATGGTAGTTGGGTATGGAGGTATACATCTGTGTTCCCATTACTTATGAGGCTGAGACAAGAAGATCACAGGTTCATGATCAGCCTCAGCAACTTAGTGAGACCTTCAACAACTTAGTAAGACCCTGTTAAAAAAAATAAAAATAGGGCTAGGGTATAGCTCAGAGGTAGAATGTCACTGGGTTGAATCTCCAGGACCACACACATAAAAAAGATTGGTAAAGACTATAAAGAGATTCATATAGTACAAGTAGTAACAGCTTAAAAGTATTTGAAAGATTACTTTATTTCACACTATTTTTCATACAATTCAACCCCTGGGAAAGAAAATCTCTCAAATAGTTTTGGCAAAGTATATTTTCATGTTTGGGGGGGGGGGAGAGAGAAATTTACTGACAACAATATGGTAAGCTAAATAATAGTCATGTGATACAAAGAAAAGTAGAAGTTATATTCTCACATCCTAGTATAAAAATAGCATACTCTGGTTTGTTTTGTCTTATTAGTTGCTTGGGGGGTTTGGGGGGAAAGGGATACAAGATTGTTCATTTATTTTAGATTAAAAATTAAAATTACTAGCCGGGCATGGTGGCGCACGCTTGTAATCCCAGTTCTTGGAAGGCTGAAACCAGAGAATCTGGGTTTTTGACCCATATTTTTACCTTAGCTACTTAGTGAGGCCCTCCACAACTTAGTGAGACCCTGTTTCAAAATAAAGTATAAAAAATAGGGCTAGGGGTGTAGCTCGGAGGTAGAATACCCCTGGGTTCAATCCCCAGTACCGAAGGGGGGGAAAAAAAAAAAACTCGTGTTTAAGCACAGGATAGGAGAATTTCTTCACAGTAGCATGTCCCAATTCTAATAAAATCAAACAAAATGAAGTTTAATCTATCCTATCTAATGGTGTTTTAGTGTTCAATAGATTCTTCAGTAGCCTCAGGACCTAAGAAGAACCTTCAAAGTAAAACTGCATTCTTGCCTATTGACCTGGCTCTCGATTCCTACACATTGCAAAAACTATAAGAAAGGTAGGACAAATCACTTCCCTTCTATGCCAAGTATCAGGCTTCAATTATTCACTCTTATTATTCTCAAGTGGAAATTGAAGAAGAAAAAAGAAGACAGCGTAAAAATTACAATCTAGGCTCTGTTCTGAAAACTCTCTCTAAAGAGGCTGAAACTAAAACACACACACACACACACACACACACACACACGAAGAGAAATCAATGACGCTTCAGAAAGCTCCAGGGCAGAATTCAGTAATAAAGTCGATGTTCTCCACTAAGAAAATTAATATGCTGTTAACTTCAGCTGAATACAGGCTGGGAAAATTAAAAGCCAAAAAACCGAAAAATGAAGCATGGAATTACCCTGACAAAAGACTAACACCACATTTCCTAACCACTTCTCGACTTCAAGATGGAAGTTGAAAGGAAATCAGCTTTCACCCACATCTGGAGGCAGCTTTAAATTAGATGCAAGAATCTGCAGCATTGCTTCCTTTTAATGTCCAGGACTTCCATTCTGGCAATAAAGCAGGAAGCAAAGAAACAGAATCAAATCGTGTCCCTCAAAAGCTCAGTATGCTTGTAATCCCAGTACTTGGGAGGCTAAGACAGGAGGATTACAGGTTCAAGGCCAGCCTCAGCAACTTAGTGAGGCCCTCAGCAACTTAGTGAGACCCTGTTTCAAATTAAAAAACAAAATAGGGCTGGGAATGTAGCCCAGAGGTAGAATGCCTCTAGGTTCAATCGCCACAGCAGCTACATGACACCTAACTGCACTCCAGGTGGGAGACATAATTGCACAGCATACCCTGTCAACTGCACATATCTATTCCACTTTCAAAACATGCAGGTCCTCCTAGCCAATGCTTGACAGGGGATTTCCATACCCCAAAGTAGGGGAGTTGACACAAGATAATTAACTGGGGTACAGGAGAAATGTGCTGCAACATTCATTTGTATTTCATTGCTTTCATTTCCATTTTTCGTAGGATTATAATATACAAAATATATTGCTAAAGTATTACATATATATTAATATTTACATAGCATATAAGTGCCTCGAAACTTCAGAATGATGAGGCAAATTGTTTAAAACAAAAGAACCTTTCCAGGGTAGGAAGATCCACTCTACATATCTGTGTATACCAAGGAGAATTAATGACATATATGGCTGGAACTAGAATCCTTACCATCCTTGAATACCCTACTCCATAACTTGGAGAGCAATGCTATAAATGTTCTTTCATTTATCATTACCATGAAACAGCAATTAGAAGGAGGTACAATCCTTTGTTTTAAAATTTTTGTGGTTCTGAGGATTGAACCCAGTGGTATTCTACCTCAGAGCTGTAGCCCCAGCCTTATTTTATTTTTTATTTGAACATGGTCTTGCTAAGTTGCTGAGATCCTCATAAAATTGCTGTGGCTGGCTTGGAACCTGCAATTCTCCTGTCTCAGCCTAATAAGTACTGGGATTACAGGCGTGCACCACCATACCCAACTAAAAATAGTTTATCTCCTAATATTATGAATTGCTTTAATGACCTGCTTTACTTGCTTTTTTATGTACTTTTATTGGTGCATTGTAATTATACAGCACAGTGAGATTCAAAGTGATACATTCGGACATGCACACAACACTTGGTGTATTTCTCTCCATATTTCACTTGTTCCCATCTTCTCCTTCCCCATACAAGCTAGTGACGTTGATAGTGATATATGGACAAAATGTCATTTGAACTGTTCCCTTATTCAAGTCTCACTTATTCCTCTTATTCATCTCCCTTGCCCAAACCACTTTCACTATTCTACTCATCTCTCACCTTATTTATCTGAAGTCCTTTTAGTTTCAAACTTTCTTTATAGCTTCCACATATCAGAGAAAACATATGATTCTGACTTTCTGAGATGAGCTAATCTCACTTAGCATAATATTCTCTAGTTCCATCCATTTTCCTGAAAATGACAAAATTTGTTCTTTTATGGCTGAGTAAAACTCCAATGTGTACTTTTTCTTTATCCATTCATCTGATAGACACCTAGGTTGGTTTCAAAATTTGGCTATTGTGAATTTGGCTGCAATGAACATTGGTATGTAAGCATCACTATAACAATCAAACTTTAATTCCTTTGGAAATATATTGAGTGGTATAGCTGGGTCATACGGTACTTCTATTCCTAGTCTTTTTATAAACCTCATTACTGATCTTCATAGTGGTTGTAAGAATTTGCAATCACACCAATGGAATATATAAGAGTTCCTATGTTTCTACATCCTTGCCAGCATTTATTATTGTTTATATTCTTGATTATTGCCATTCTAATTAAAGTGAGATGGAATCTCAATACAGTTTTGATTTGATTTGCATTTCCTTTTTTTGCTAATGATTTTGATATTTGTTTTATATTTTTAGCCATTTGTCTTTTTTTTTTTTCTTTTTTTAGTACTAGGGATGAGACTGGCCACAAACCTACGATCCTCCTGTGTCAGCCTCTCAAGTACTGGGATTACAGGTGTGTACCATCACACTTGGCTACTATTTGTATTTCTTATGAGAAGTTTCTATTCAGTTCTATTGCCCATTTTTAATTGTGTTATTTAATCTTTTTGGTATTAAGTTTTTTTAATCCCTTATATATTCTAAATATTAGTCTTCTATCCAAGAAGTAGGTGGCCAATTTCTCCCATTCTGCAGTCTCTTTTTAGACTCCTGATTAGTTCCTTTGCTGTGCAGAAGCTTTTTACTTTGATATCATCCCATTTATTGATTCTCAGTTTTATCTCCTGAGATTTAGGTGTTTTATTGAGGAAGTCTCTGCCAATACCTAAATTGGAGAGTTGATCTTATATTTTCTTCTAGTAATTGCAAAGTTTCTGGTCTAATCTCTAGGTCTTTGATCCATCTTGAATTGACTTTTGTGCAGGGTGAGAAACAGGAGTCTATTTTTATTCTTCTACATATGGCTATCCAGTTTTCCCAACACCATTTGTTGAAGAAACTCTCTTCTCTCCAGTGTAAGTTTTTGGCTTCCCTGTTTCTATATCTTCTATTCCATCTGTCTATGTACCTGTTTTTATGCCAATGCCATGTGTTTTTATTACTATAGGTCTGTAGTGTAATTTAAAATCAAGTATTCAGATGCCTATAGCTTATTTCTTATTATTCAGAATAGCTTGACTATTCTGGGTCTTTTATTCTTCCATATGAATTTTAGGACCTTTTTTTTTCTAGCTCTGTGAAGAATAGCATTGGTATTTTGATAGAGATTGCCCTAAATCTGTAGATTGTTTTTGGTAATATTGCCATTTTGACAAAATTTACTCTGCCTATCTATGAACATGGGAGGCCTTTCCATCTTTAAATGTCTTCTTTGATTTCATTTTTCAGTGTTCTATATTTTCTATTATAAAGGTCTTTTACCTCCTTGTCTATATTTATTCCTAAGTTTATTTCTTTGTTTGTTTGTTTTTAAGGCTATTGTTTTTTAGGCTATTGTGAAAGGATTTTTTCCAGATTTTTTTCTCAGTGGATTCATGATTAATGCATAGTAATACTATTGATTTTTCTAAATTAATTTGGTTTCTGGTCTTACTTGCTTTTTGATATCTATTAATTTCTTCCCAAGTTTAATATTTTATTAATATCCACTTAGCACCCAAGCTCACTGGACATTAACTGAAACATCTCTAATAAAAAATTCTAAAACCCTATTTTCATTGTAAAGGAAACTGCATAAACAAGTTTATCAAGCAAAGCAGCCTGTCAACAAGAGATTTAGTATACCCATGAAAGACCAAACCAAGGCATTTCCCTGCATAAATTCCACATATTCTTTCTGTGCAGAAAGGAACATTCAATAATTTTTGTTAATTTCATTGCAATAAATATGCCACATTATCAAAATTAAAAAATAAAGAGGCTGCTTAAAAGTAACTTGAAGGTACTGTATATCACACAAGACTTAAATCTAACACTACAAACTGCCATCTACATTGCACTTGGTCTATAATGGGTAGAGAATATCAGTGTCCACAGCACACAGATTTCTTTCCATTTTCTTCTTCTTTTCAGAGACAGTAAGTTCAGTGACTCTGCTAAACACTGATCATACACATATACACACACACATATATGTATATACACTTTTATTTGTGCATTGTAGTCTCACATCAGAATGCAGCTCATCGTGAGAGTGACATACATGCACACAGCACTTGGTGGGCTTTGTTACCAGCTGTGAGAAGTGATCATGGGGAGGTCTCCGACTTGCACTAGCTTCAGCTAACACTTCCACAAGATGAGAATGGCAGGAGGCAGTGCAGGTCAAAGAGGTCTGTAATGCATTCCCCATCTTCCCCATTAGCCCAGCACCAGGAGGGCTGGCAAAACTCTCAGCTGAAATGCAAATAAAGACTCTATGAAGTAAAAGCATGTAGTAAATTCTGGAACCTGTATTTACCAAGGTCATCATACATGGGGTCCATGGATTTTTTGTTTTGTTTTGTTTGCTCAATCAGTTTAATCAAACAAGAGATAACCATAATATAAATAATTCCTAAACTTGAGGCCATTTCAACAGCCCTGTCTTTATCACTCAGTTTCTACCTCATCACATGTTCACAGTGGGAGGGGAAGCTGAGATGATCCCTATCATTAGGACCTCAAATTTAAGGATTAAATCAATTTCCTATGGAGCATCCAGCCATCCTTAAGAAGCATCCAAGTCAAACATTCAGTTCTTTACTCTTTATTTACTTATGTTAATGATGTGATTGTTGCATATTTCTAAATAAATAGAAATGTTAAGAGGCTTTTCTCTGGGGATGGGAGGTCTTCAATTCTACCAGTTCAGTTTAGACCACCAATGTGGTCTTTGGAGAAGGCCCGGCTTTCTATAGCACACAGTTGTAAACAGCAACTGGTTGGAAGCCTAATTAGCATTAAACAGGCCCTAAGAATGAACAGCAAGATGACAAGGGTCACTACACTAAGGAGGAGGTCAAGCTACCCCAGCCCCAAGGGACAATGCCCAAGGTACCCATGCAAATTAGAGAAGTAGCCCAGGCATGTAGGGGATGAGCTGCAGGACTAAAACCTCCCAACCTCCTTTCACTTTCCTCTCCTAAGCAGAAAAGAAAGAAAGAAAAGAAAACCAAATGGCCTACTTCTTCAGTGCACCATGATACGCAATTAGTAATCACTTCTATCCCAGAGAAACAACAAATAAAAGGCAGCTAAAAACATCGCAATGGCAACCAAGAAGAATTACAGAATACAATTAGCATCTGTGTTAAGAGGGACAGCAGTTTTCTCCCACAAAATCCCAGTATTTCCACCACAAAGGCAAATCTGTACGACCAACTGCCAACTTGTTGATTTTTTCCCCTTTGAAAAAAAATAATAAAGAGCAAACTTCACACACACATACGCTATTCAAATGTGACAAAGAACTCTTTTCTTAAAAGGCACTATAGGGCTGTTGGATTTTTCCATTCTCCTAGCAATAAAAATTCTGCCTTCCTCAAATTACTGTAAGATAATTGCAGAAATTTGATTTGGAAAAATTTGAGAGACAATATTTTCAGCATTCTAAACCCTATTAACTTTGATCAGATCATCAGCCCTAACCCTCTGTTCTGTTCATTGTTCTTTGTTTTTAACCCCACATTTGTTCATATCTAATTTGGGGAAATTTTCAGAATTGCTGAATGAGAAGTTTTATATCAGCAATCAAGTTATCTAAGGTCAAAAATATTTAAAACTGCAAAGGCAACATATTTCTAGATAACGAGAAAGGAAACAGTAGTTTAAAAAAACTCAAAAAAAAAAAAATGTAACATTCATTATTCCAGACCTACTTTCTAAATAGAAATGGTCTTTGTAACAAAAATATAAAACATAACCCTATTAAAGAAACTTTCTCCATACTAGGCTACAACTTAAAAATAATTATTTTTCCCAGCTAAGAAATCCAATGTAAGTCTGTTTAAGCAGGAGTGGGTGGGGGAACAGACACTAACATGTGAAATAAATAGTAAAACAGAAGGTAAGCTAGAACACTTTTATTTTTATTTAAATATGCAGTTATATTTGTTATATTATGCATTCTTTAAGAATTACCTCTGAGAATACAAATTCATGTTGACAAGTGTTTGATAGTGTTAGTTCAAATTTCTCAGGAGGCAAACTTTTTTTATTTTTTTGCTTCTATTTCTAAAAAAATTTAAGCATATTTCCTAAACTTTCTCTTTCATTTTACTTGAGTAGTAAGGAGTATCTATCTAATTCTGAACTCCCCTTATGTGGTGTAAGTTATGCTTTTTATGTATTCATACCACAAGGTATCCATATACTACATTCAACTAAGATAATGCATACAGTATCTGCATAACATAAACCTTGAACAAAAGAAGTGATTCTTGCTATGACAAGGCAGTGCTGAGTCTGATATTCTAGGGAAATTGTCACAAAGCTACCTACTCCTTGTATCTCACAAAAAGGAAAAAAGAAAGTATTTTACTTCTGTTCATTTGAAGCTAGGAGGGGAAAAAAAAACTGTTCTTAGATGTTAGAATGCACACTGAAACTCTAATAAAGAAAATAAGCAAGGTATTTTCTTTCACTGTAAGACTATTCAAGGAAGACAAGCAAGCAACAGCTTTACATTAAATACTTAAAGGTTTAAAGGGCAGATATTGGCAAGAAGCTTCTATTGTTCTTCTGTTCAATGCATTAAACCACTCAGTCATGCAATGGGCGAGGATGTGCTAAAAGGCAAACAGGAACAGATAATTAGTAAAAAAAAAAAAAAAAAAAAAAACCTTCCTGCAATTAAATATTTACAAATAAATGGTACAAAAGAACCCACAAAGCACCTTTAAAGGGACACCATTACTCTTGAAGTAAAAATTTAACTAGTGAATCTCCATCAATGCTAAAACTCTAACATGTAACATCACGAGAATCTGTATTTTGTTCATTGCTATGCTAAGTGTAATTGCTAAAGTATCTGATCCACTATCAGTCCTTTACTATTCTTTATCAAAGTTCAACTTATGCTTGCTAGAATATACTTCCTGAATAACAGAGATGTTAATCATAAGCTTATCGTGGCAGGTTTTACAATTTACAGCTGTCCTCTGATTATCACATTTCTCATTGTAATAAATGCTACGTTACATGTGAAAGGCTTATCACATGAAACACTCTTATTTAATACCTTATAGAGGGACTATATTAGAATAACCAATTTCTATTTAATAGATCCTATTTAACAACTGACATCAACACCTTTATCCCTCAGTATCACTCCATCAGCAATTCCTCAGTATCTTGTCCTTGTCAACTCTCCCACCAATACCAATGTCACCATCCAGTACTGCAACCATTGCAAACCTCCTCACTTTCTACAGTGCCATGATGTGAGGATTCTTTGACTTTGCATATGTTATGCTGTGTCTGGAATGTCCTTCTTTGTCACATTGTTTGCTGGAAGAACTACTCAGCCTTGAAGTGTCAGGCTATGCAGGAATTCTTAATTGACTGACAAGCACAATAAAAGAAATAATCCAGTGTAATATATGCAAGCCTTATTCCAAGCTTTTTCAGAGGATAAAGTTAAAGAAGAGAGAAGATGCTAGACAGACATAAAATGCTCAACATTTAAGTAAATAAGGAATTGCTTGCCTTTATATGCCCATTACAGCTCAATGCAAGGCTGTGGGAAAACGAAACATTTTCAGATATTGGTCTCTTCCCTTAAGCGATGTTAGACTACTGTGGAGGTGAGACTATTCTAAGTAATTAGTAGCCCTAATAAAATCTGACCCAAAGTAAGAGACTAGCTTAGTGATGATGAAGCTTTATATAGTCTTTTGCAATTATAAAGTAATCAGCAATGATTGCCTAAGTTTAATCATTGTATCTGGGTAAAGAAATGATTCATATTTTGTCCAGTTTATTGAAAATAAAGTTGAGTCACATAGTCACATACAACAAATCGTAATGATTCCAGACATGGTTTTTATGACATTATTGTAACTCATTATTACTTCACTCCCTCCTAAGTGGTGCAGAAACCACAGAGAAAGTAGGTGAGGCAGACTCAAGGGGCCTTGAGAAGAGGTCTGAGGAGTGGGAAGGATGTGGACATGCGGAAAAGGAGAAAGCAGCTAAGTGATGGTGGAAAATAATGGAAGCAAAGGATGAACATCAACAATTTGCAAGCCATTGAAGGGAGAGATCTGTAAAAGCCAAAAAATAAAGAAAATAATCAGCTGGCTAATGGGAAATGAAGCTAGATAAAACCAAGCAAAGCGAAGAAAAGGCATTTGGCATGAGAGTGTATAAAAGCTGCTATTGGTGAGCAAGGAAACACAAAATTTAAAGAATTTAAGAGAGATATTTAAAATAATACTCCCAGGACATTTTATTGGGAAAAGCTCAGTAGGATTCAATGTGTTGAACAGTTTAGCAACTGGAGAAATGTGGGTTTGGGCATATAAAAGAGTGAACCATTTGGAGTTCTTTGTAAAGATGGCCACACAAAACAAAACAAATAGCCATGAGTGGTAGTACATACCTGTAATCAGAGTACTTGAAAGGCTAAATTAGGAGGATCCTGGGTTTGAGGCTAGCTTCAGCAACTTAGTAAACCTTAGCAACTTAGCAATAATGTGATTAAAAATAAAAAATAAAAAGGGTTGAGGGTATAGATCAGAAGTAGAATGTCCATGAGTTCAATCCCTAGTACCAAAAATAAATAAATGCATCCTCTAGAAGATTTCTTTTAGAAAATGAAAAGGAGTAATCATTCTCAATCACCAAACAGGTTTATGTTGATTCCAGTAACCATAAATAGTCTTTTTTTTTTTTTTTTTCAGTAGAGTTCAGGTTCATTCATTTGGTTCTGCTGTGTATATTAATTGTGTCCTCTTTCATTCTCAAAAGTGTACCTTCTTGGGCAAGAAATGAAAAAGTCACCCTAGCTATAACATACTATGACCAACATGGCAATTCCAAGACTATGAACAATGCCTTTGTTCTATACTACCTCAAGTGGCATCATTCACAGTGGAATCTATAAATATGGCTCTCCCTGGAGATGAGCAAAACAGAAGAAAGGGGCACCATGGACATCAGAGGTGTGTTTTCTGGCAACTACTTTCAGTACAATTAAAGGTAGACCTTTTTACATCCTGTTTAATGCGACACACATCCTGAAGTCCATGATAACTCCCCAGCAGGAAAAGAAATCAAAATAAAATGTGCAGGTGATCCCAAATGCAGATACACCTGGTGTGGAAACTGTCCATTGGGATCAGTTAGAGTACCACACTATCTGCAATTCCCTGGAACCACGAGGAAGGCCAATGTTGGCCCTTTCCTCTCTTCAGTTGATGCTATGCTATGTTTTGCATTAAGTATGCTGAAAACAAAAATAACCTAAACATAAAGCAGGTATAATTTCAAATTTTAACATGAAAAATCCAAGACATTACTAAGATATATTAGCTAGTACTGATATTCATGTATGTATTGCTAGAAACAATAAAAGTTGCTTCAATACAATGGGATACTATATACATATCGGTAGCTGACCTTCTCAGTAAAATCAGAAATTGGGTTTCATGCATGCACACACAGACACCTATTTCCAGTTTTTTTCCCCCTCAAATGATGTTTCCTCTCAAAATGAAAGAACACGATCCTCTCAAAAATGAAAATCTGCCAAGCTCTCAACTAAAGACTAAAGCAACTAAAAGATTATAAATGTATCAGAGAAAAATCAAACCAACCATAAAAGGAAAATCGGCTGAATTTTGTCTCCTTCTACTAGATGTGAGTTGGTACATTTACTTTCCCTACCACAGCGCTACTGGAAATGGAAGAAATATGAGCATCATTATATATCACAAGCTTTTATTGCTACTAGAGTCTAAGGCTGGCCTCAAGCAGAACATTTTTATTATCCAGTAAAAATATTTTTCTTTTTGAGATTGTGAAGAATTTCAGTGACCATTATTAGTTCCTTAGAACTCATGTATTTAATGAGGCCCCAGATCAGCAGTAATTACTATGCATACCCTCTCTTAACTCCTCTTTCACTTACATGTCTCACATAGTCTCCTCTGTACAGACTCTCACCCTGGGCTCCCAAGAATGGGAATCTTGTTTCCATTTCACACAGGCTCTAAAAAATAGGTAAATCCAGCTCCATTTCTTCTTTCCTTGTGGTTAATTTTTTAAAATATTAATACCAAAATAAACACTGGTTTTCTAGTAGAATTTTGGTGTCCATCTTAACCAATGGCAAGATTCACCATTATTTGAAAGCTGGGCTGATGTCAAGCAGTTGATTTGTAGCAGAACCAATTTGTTCCCTAACAGATTCCACCCCCAACCCCCTTATTCCTGTATAAGAGAACATGCTGTTCAGGCCAAGAACGTGAAGATTCAAAGGCTTTTTTTTTTTTCAGTCCCTATGGAAGTTGGTTTGGCAAAGTGATAAAATTCTAGCAAGTGAGAGATAGGAGAAGAAATGAACCTAATTTCCAGGATCTGCCTGTGAAGAAAAGTGAAGTCCACTTCATCCTGCCCTACACTGCCTAGGCTGAAGCCATGCTGGAAGACAGGGTAGCCTTCTAAGTTGTGAGATGAGCGCCTGGTCTTGAGGGAGGCTGGAAGCAGATTCCTAAGCCCTAGGCCAGAATTTTTATGTGACCAAAAACTATCATACTGAGGCCATTATTCCTTTGTCTTTTTTTAAATAACATAAACCTGTGAACTGATGAATAAATACATGTTTCCCTTCATTGTTCTTCATCTCTTAGATAAAACAATAGAAGAAAAAAGTATAGATATCTAGGATGAGACAGGTATTCTTCCTAACTACTGAAGGGGCGATATCAATTATAAAGGATTTTTAATTATTTTATTTAAGAAATATATTTATATACTTTTTATCACAAATAGGGGTGAGTCTTTTTGCTTTGATGAAGAAACATCTTCCCAAATGTTTCATCTCTGAAATTGCCAGGAAAAAAGAAAAATAAGTGAATAAAAAGGTTACTTCTGCTTTAAGAAAATGAGGGGAAAAAAGGTCTCCAGGGGCTACTTTGAGGCTCAAACATTAATATCCTGGGCTAAAGAAATATCGCTTCTCATTTTTCTGTGGATAAATTACATGCTAGACAAATGTTCTTTGGTCCTCAGGACATAAACCCCTACCTAGGAAACTCCAACAGTCTAAATGATATTAATTATTTATCACAAATCAACAGATATTTTATCACAAACTGCAATACAATCAAAAGAACATTAGGTTGAACAGTAACAAATCACTGTCAAACTTTTGACTTATATAATTTGAAACAAGACTCTAAAACTGCCAAAAAGACATAGAAGCTGGTAGTCCCTAGTGACAACCAATATAACTAACTCAGGAATAACTGTGAAGAGAAGAGAAGAGGGAGAAAGTTTAGAAGCAGCCAAGCAACATATAAATTTTCACTCGGGCTCAATTTTCTCATCAAAAAACCAACATAGCACATAAATTATAAGAAGAAAAACTATATAAATAATAATAAGAAATATGTATATATATATATATATATATATATATATATTATATCAAACTACATTTAAAAACAAACAGAAAAAGACAACTTCTTTCCTTCTTTCAAACTTTATGAATGGAGAAGTCCAAGAAATAATTTTTTTAAGTAACCCATAATTATTTTCTCACATACTTAGGAAAGAGATACCTCTCCTCACCCCAACACTGTTTTCCAGTTTGTACCAACAGATATGTAATTCCATAGATTGTTAACTAAAGCATCAGCATAGAATTTAAATACTTGTAAAGTTGCAGAATTTTCTTAAGAAAGTAGCACTATTTGGCTTAGGCTTTGGTTCAGGGATGGGGGAAGTGTTTGACAATAATTGCATTTGCTGGAGGTAGGGAGAGAGGATCAGGGAAAACTCTACATGAACTACTCCCTGGTGCCTTTACAGAAGTCACCATTTTTGTACTGTCTGCAATGATGCAAGCTGCTGCCAACATCTACCAGCACTGTCAGTAGAACTTTCAGCAAGGATGGAAATGTTTTACATGTTCCAGTATGTTGGTCACTGCTCAGAACAGTTTACTGGACTCTTGAAATGCAGTTAGTATAAATCAGGATGGAATTTCTAATTTTATTTCCATTTGAATCATCAC
Source organism: Graphiurus murinus (assembly GCA_004027655.1). Lineage (NCBI taxonomy): Eukaryota > Metazoa > Chordata > Mammalia > Rodentia > Gliridae > Graphiurus > Graphiurus murinus. The sequence goes on along the minus strand of PVLC010001578.1, from coordinate 73,642 downwards.
ATATGACTAACTACTGGATAAAACTACTCTTCTGCTAGACACAGTGGTACATGCCTGTAATCCCAGATACTTGGGAGGCTGAGACAGAATGATCTGAAATTCAAGGCCAGCCTTGGTAAGTAAATGAGACCCTGTCTCAAAACAAACAAACAAATCCTATAATGCACTAATAAAAGTATAAAAAGAAAACTGAAATTTCAAAGAAACAAAACAAACAAACAAACAACAACAAAAATAGCTGGAGAATGTAGCTCAGTGATAGAGCAATTACCTAGCATGTGTAAGGCCCTGGGTTCAATCCCTACTACCCACTATTGCAGAATCAAAAAACAAAAAAGGAAAAAGAAAAAAAAAGAGAGAGAGAGAGAAGAAAACAACTCTTCCACAGTTTTTCCTATCTTGGAAGTCACTGAGAAAAGGCTGCTTCCTCTGTGTGGCATTCCCACACATTATAGCATAGCCATTAAATGTCTCTGATCCAGTATATCGCAGCAACTTGACTATACATAGAGAAGAAGCATGGGGTTAGGTCAGCACATAAAGCCAACATTTAGTCTAATCAAAACTACTTAGAAGGCTGAGACAGGAGGATTGTAGGTTCGAGGCCAGCTTCAGGACTTAGGCCTTCAACAACAATTTAGTGAGACCTTCTTTTAAAATAAAAAAACAAAATAGGGCTGGGAGTATAGCTAAGAGGTGGAATGCCTCTGGGTTCAGTCCCCAGTATCCCACATATACACACACGAATACTCTTCAAAATCCCTTATAAAGAAAACTAGTAATTCCAAAGTCAGGTTAAGTCAGTTTTTCTCTCCAGTTAGAACATATTCCTGATGTTAATTAAATACCAAATGCAGTAGCAGATTTACACGTAAAGACAATTGCTATAATTCAGATATAAAATGCTCCCTAAAGAAGCTCATGTGTCAGGCTACACAGCCAGGTTCAGAGCTGGGGCATGACAGGAATAGGCAGACCAGTGGGGGCATGGCTTTGGGGATTATCCATCCCTGGCCTGCTCCTCTCTTTCTCGCTGCTTTCTGACTGCCATGAGGTGAGAGCAGCTCTTCCTCCACCATGCTCTGCCCCTCAGCTGTTTCTGCCTTGAGGCTAGCTAATCATAGACTGACCTGAAACCCTATTAGCCTCTCAGGTATTTTGGTCACAGAGAAGAAAATGGAATGACGTAAGAAAAATCCACATCTAAATATCCAATTAACTACAGCTGCAGGAAATACTGTTCCAATAAGAAAAACAAAGCAAATGAGATGAACAGCAAGAGTAGAATATGGGCCCATATCACACTCATTCTTGTGCCAATATGAGCATGGTACAGGCAGAACCTATGCAATATAGCAACTTCTTTCTTTCTCCCACTGCTGCTTTCCTTTTCTCAATTCCCTATTTCCTCTCTCTTTCTTTCCCTTCTTCCATACAAGTCTCCCTCCCTCCATCCCTCCCTTCCTCTCCCTCTTCATCTGGCAACCATCCTAGATATTTAAATTCATGTAAGTTAAATATAGAGGTATGATGGAATTCTATTTAAATAGCACTTATCACTTTCAATTGTCCATTAGTTATTTATGAATAACCTTTCTGTCCTTCTCAATTATTTATCTTTGTCTTACCCATGTCAATATAATTTATATTGTCAAATACAAAAGACTTGCATTTAAGCTACATTATTTATTCTTACTTATAATAAAATGAAGGACTAATTTGAAAGCAAGGATACCAAACTCAAAAACCTTCAATGACCAAGCAGTTTTATTTTAATAAACAAACAAAAACCCAGGATACTCATCTGTGACAGCAATCTTCAGTTCCTGCTTATGGTGCCACATGTGACAAGTGGTCAGGACTGCTAGCTCATTGCCAGCTCTTTCAAGTTTATAAAGGGCAGCCAGAACCTCAGGTGTTCATTTAAAACACAACTTGTAAATGTTTAAGTTGCTTAATTAAAAAAAGAAAAAAAAAAGATACTGGAGGTATCAAACAAATGTCTGATGATCCCACAGGCCATTGATTTCTGACCTCTGTCCAAATGGAAAGGGCTCTGGCAAATTCACTTTCCTGTATTTAATGACTATACTGTGCACCGAGCTAGGAATACTTTTATCATTAAGATACATTTACAGCCAGGTATTTTACAGCAGGCCTATAACCCCAGCTACTCAGGAGGCTGAGGTAGGGGGATCAAAAGTTGGAGGCCAAGTTGGGTAACTCAGCAAGACTCAATCAAAATAAAAAATTAAAAGGGCCTGGGATGTTCTTCAGTGGTAAAGTGCTACTGGGTTCAATCTTCAGTACCATTAAAAAAAAAAACATAAAAAGAAGACGACGACAACAACAACACACAAACACATGAAATGCTTACTCTGATACAACTTATGTTAATAAATGAGAAAATAAGTTGCTAAGATAATTTAGACAGTAACATTTTATAACTAAAGTAGAACACTGTGATAAGTGTGATAAGCTCATTGAGATTAGATATTTAAGGCAAATCAATCTTCTCTTTGGCATTTCTTATACCGAAAAAAAAAAAAAAAAAGTTGAAACTACCTCAGGATAGTTCAGGTCTCCTGATGTCAGTGGTTATGTGTCTTGTTTTAAGGATTAATGTTTCTACTTATGCATATTAGACTCTACTAAGGAAAGTGACTGTCCCTTCAAACAGATGGAAAAATCTGGCTGAACTAAAACAGAGTGCTCAGTTCTTCTAATTTTTTGCAATAGAGTAAAACATATCTGAAAAATCAGAAACTCTTAATCTGCCGGGTGTGTTGGCACACGCTTGTAATCCCAGCATTTGGGAGGCTGAGACTGGAGGATCCGGGTTCGCGGCCAGCCTCAGCTACCTAGAGAGGCACTTCGCAACTTAGTGAGACCCTGTTTCAAAATAAAGAATAAAATATACGGCTGGGGGTGTAGCTCGGAGGTAGAATGCCCCTGAGTTCAATTCCCAGTATGAAAAAACAAACAAACAAAACAAAAAGAAACTCTTCATCTTTGAGATGCTTTTTATTACAAACATGGGCCAAGAGCCACCAGAAGCAAATGTATTCATCAAATGCATATGTTTAAGAAATTTAATTGCCTAGCTATTTATTACAGTCATATTATATTAAATGTGATACTAAATTTCATAGACTAGAAGGTTTATGATTCCTAGGCAAACTCAAGTAAAAGTCACAGTTTAACCTGCAGTTACGCATTTTATTAAGGGTATAATAATAAATCACTCAAGGATACTTAAATTCTAATGTGATTCACATCCACACCAAAAAATTAAACTCTGCTAGTAAGAGTTTTATATTTAGAGTAAAATGTGAAATTTTCCATGAAAAATGACCGTTCCTGCTTCATTTCTGACTTTTGTGCTCCAGAATCATTCAGGGAAGATGACGGCTTGAACACAGGCAACTCCTAGGTCACTGTCATGGCTGTCTAGTAACTGAACTTAACCCTTATATGTCACAATGCTACTTAAGTACACTGCTAGACTTCTGACCCCTCCATTTGTTGTTGTGAGAGGAAGGAAAAGTTCAGCTAGAAAGCTTAGCTAGGGACTGCTCAGTGCACGTGGCTCGATTCCTTCTTGACACTCTTTGGATCTGCTTTTACGTATTTGGTATATTCATGGCAGCTTAGGTGAGCTGTCTTTGGAAGAGAAGAACTTTGATGGATGTGTTGATTGTGGCTGGATGTAAAAGCCTCCTTAAGGAGAAAAAATATGAATGTGCTCAGCCTTTATAATCTATACCACATTCAAAATAATTTTATCATAATTAAGCAGTATGTGGTGGTCCACTTCGTTCCTCTCTCTTTTTCTCACTTGGTTCTACCCAAAATGAAAAAGACTATAGGTTCTCAGCTCTCCAACTGGAATGACCAATTAATGTACAACCATAGAAAAGCCCTGCATCAAAACTATAAACTAAAGAAGCACACCAGTAATATGCCAGAAACTTTGAGGAATGTCTCCTGGATATATTGCATATGGAACATAACTTAAAAAGACATTAAGGACCTAAAGAAAAAAAAAATACAGACCCACCACCAGAAAAACTACCCAACATTGTGGGAAGTAAATAAAAGGTGGTTGGCAGAATTCCACTAATGCATCTTAATTTGCAGGATTGAGAGCTGGAAGTGTAGACAGGCCATGGGAGATGGGACACACACGATTTAGCATAACTCAGAGCAGCTGTGCTGAAAGGCTTATGATTCACACCGCCTTGTCCATACACAGAAAGTCAGGGGTGTTCTAGGGCCTTTTCCTTCTATAAAAAGCCAAAATACAAGAAAGGGGGTGAGACAGCGCAAACCAGGTGCTAAGGTCAAAGCAAAACACAGACTCTCAGTGTGAAGTCTGGCCCTAAGCACACACCAAATGGCAGAGGGATACAAGCAGACTCAAGCTCTTTGACTGAATTGAGCACAGCTGCATCTTCCTCTCTGCTCTCCTTTAAATTCTAGAATATTCAACCTGTAGTGTTTGTTTATGTCAACTAATGATACAGCATGGGCTCTAAGACAAGGGATCTCAAACAATCCCAAGGACAGGGAACTACAGTTCTGAATAGACTGCTCCATTACAAAAATGAGTTAGTAAGGGGAAAAAATGACATCACTTTAAAACATCAAGTAATATACAAATGAGTTTACAAAAAAAAACAAAAACAAAAAAACAAAGAGCTGGACATGGTGGCACTTGACTGCAGTCATAATTACTTGGGAGGCTGAGGCAGGGGAATCTCTTGAACACAGGACTTGGGGATCAGCTTGGACAACACAAGGAGACACTGTCTCAACAAAAACAAAAAACAGGATGGTTTCCAGAAACATATAAATTCTTAAACTCACCTTTGTGTTCTCAGTACAACTTGAGAAAACATTGCCTTTATGAAGCAAGACATAGGACAAGAAAGACTGAAATTTTTGCAAAGGAGCAAAGGAAGTAAAAGAATTTAAATTAGTTGAGTTTGTGAAGAAATAGTTTTCTAAGGGTGAAAATTCAATAGCAGGATTTAAGTCCTCCTAAGAAGAAATAAACAACAGAATCAAACACTAGAAAATAAATTTCCTTTATACTGAGGAAAAGACAAGCAGATGAGGAAGAGGAAAAGGCTAGGTATAGAGTAGACAGAAATGAAACTAGCCTCACAGTAATTTTAGAAGTGACAGAACAAAAGAGGAAGATCCTTTCACAGGCTGATGGCATGCTAATCTACTGAAAGGACTCAGAACAAGAGAATATTCAGTAATCGGCAAAATTAATAGAAATGGACCAAAGTCTACTGTTTGTCTTTGAAGTGTAAGAACTTAAAAAAGAATCCTAAAAACATAAAGACAAGGAAATTAAAAAGCTACCAAGGGGAAAAGTATCAGTCTGGCTTCAAAGTTTCCAGAACTTAAAAATAACAAGGGACACAAACAAAAAGCATGACAAAGATTTTTCAAGCAATAACAAATTATTATCCACTGTTATACCCTAAGGAATTATAAACACTCAAAGGCATGAATGACTCTCCAAAAAACGAAGAAAAAATGAATGAGTCAAGAAAAATAAAACTGAACAGATCAATAGCCACAAAAGCAATAAAAACTTGTCAATGAAATGCCTTCTAAAGAGAACCAGGCTAATATGGTTACATAGATAAATTCATAAAAACCCTAGGGACAGATATTCCTGTCATATAAAATGTTTTGGAGAACATAAAAGCTTCCCAAATCATTTTATGATGCTAGTATAATCCTGAAAAATACAGCCTAAAAAGAGAAAACCACAGTCCAATCTAACTCATGAATACAGCTACAAAAATAAACTACTTACAAATAGACTCTAACAGTGTATTAATATATCCTACTGTATTTATGTGGGTTTTGTTCTCTGATGCAATATTCATTTAGTTATATGAAAATTATTAGCATAATTCTTTGCATCAGTATGTGAAAGCAAAAAAACATATGGGTAACTAGACAGCTATTTATATATTTCTTTTACATGGAGGCTTTCTACTAAAGGCAACATAGTGAACACATGAATTTACCTCTGCCTTCTCATAAAAATCCAAATGAAATATCCAGGAAGGACTGGGCGTGGTGGCGCACATTTATAATCCCAGTACTTGGGAGGCTGAGACAGGAGGATCCAGGTTCAAAGCCAGCCTCAGCTTCTTAGTGAGGCCCTCTGCAACTTAGTGAGACCCTGTTTCAAAATAAAGAATAAAAAGTAGGGCTCAGGGTGTAGCTCGGGAGCAGAATGCCCTTGGGTTCAATCCCCAGTACTGCAAAAAAAAAAAAAAAAATCCAGGAAGAGATTTTTTTTAAGGAGTGTAAACATTCAAAGACACTTTGTTGAAAGACCAACTCTGCCCCATATACTCACTGCACCTTTCTCCGTCATGGTATTCAATCAAACAGAGTTAGAGTTAACATCCTAATTTCTCTCATTCCCCCAGATAGACTATGGCTTCCCTTAAAACTAGGGAGTTTGTCATAATATTGAACATTTTCTCATTCTGGTCCTATTGATGTAGAATAGGGGACAGAAGTAAAATTTAACTTTCCTTTAAGACACTGGTGCTAAAATTTCTCGTATCTTTATTTCCTAAACCAATTATCTCTCCCAGGGCTCTCTCCAAAATTCCTAGGAATCTGTAAATCCAGCAAATAACAAAAACAACAATAAAACTATCATTGCCTTGTGCACTATCAACAAGACCGATATGATACCTTTATTTTTTATTTTATTTTTTTTTTGTGGTACTGGGGATGGAACTCAGAGGCATTCTACCTCCAAGCTATACCCCCAGCCCTATTGTTTTATTCTTTATTTTGAAACCGGGTCTCACTCAGTTGTGGAGTGCCTCACTAGGTAGCTGAGGCTGGCTGCGAACCCAGATCCTCCAGTCTCAGCCTCCCGAATGCTGGGATTACAAGCGTGCGCCACCACGCCCGGCTGATATGATACCTTTAATTTAGGGGACTTTCTAGTTTATTTGATCAGATAATAGAGACCATGGTCAACCTAAGGAGCCTGAGAATGACCAGACCACCCTTTGTGATCACTGGACTGAGATCATCCTCACATACTTCCCCATACCCACTTTTCACCAAGTTTCCTATGAAAGAGCTGTGAACCCCCAAAGCACCTTTCTCGCTTTTGAGGTGGCCCACATTCTCCCTTGAATGAATATTTATTTTTTTCAGTACTGGGAATTGAAACCAGGGGCTTTCTACCTCTGAGCAACACCCCCAGTCTTATTTTTTTATTCTTTATTTTGAAAGCCTCTCACTAAGTTGCAGAGTGCCTCGAACCCTGAGTTGAAGAATCCACCTTTCTGTCATAACAATATCAACAAGGCTCCAAAAGTATTTGTCAAAAAAGGAAATGAAGAAAAGGAAAAGAAAAAAAAAAACATTTATTAAAAAGGCCACTCAAAAACTATACATAGATTATCAGTCAAGATTTTACTTGAAAACACTTAAAAATGTTCAAAAACTCAGTTGATTATAACCTAATTTAGATTTCATCACCCAAGAAGTGAGACTTAGAACACATTATCAATACTATAAGCCAAAATGAAACAGCTTCAGGTCCTGGCTCAGGCTCTGCTGGCCTAGGAGTCTGTAAGGTCTTTAGAGTTCAAAGAATCTTGCTTGCTGCCTTGAAGCACAAAGGCCTGAAACTTTCTCTGCAAATGGGCTTTCCATACTGATGCTTAAAACACCCCAGCATCTACCCATTTCCAACATTAAAGGGATGAGTATGATTCAGATTTTGGCGGGTCCCCTCCCCCGTTCCGGACGCACATTTTCCATGGTTGGCTTTCAGGAACATCCTGATAAAGGTGCTCTTATCTGTGACCACACACTATCATTCCTGGGAGAATCCCAATGAACTGAGTTCCTTTGTCTCTCCTCACTTCCTGTTTTTCATCAACTAAATGCTCCAAAGAAAAAAGATGGTGTTGACTAAGGGCCTCTCCCGGTGATGATGCTTCGAGCCTGGAAGAGTTGACAAACATCTGCAGTGACTGACCACTGCTGCATTGTTCTGACTTAGTTCCTGTGCTTCATTTCCTCCTCCTTAGAGAAACCACAATTAACAGCAAATAGTTTTTACAGCTATCCACCCTTCCACAGTTGCATTTTAGGCTATGTTTTATGAAGATGATCTAAATCAAACAAAAAATGTCAAATATTTGGAATAACAGAATATTCAGATTTATTTCACATGTATCAACATATCAGTTCCGAAGAAAGGAGAGAGAGAGAAAGACACAGAGAGAGAGAGAGAGAGAGAGAGAGAGAGAGAGAGAGAGAGAAAGGAAGGAAGGGGGGAAGGGGAAGGAAGAGGGAAAAGAAGGAGAAGGAAGTTACTTAGTGAGGCCCTCTGCAACTTAGTGAGACCCTGTTTCAAAATAAAGAATTAAAAAATAGGACTGGGTTCAATCCCTAGTACTGCAGAAAACAGGATGATTCAAAACAAGACTTTTTAATTTTTTTCAGTCATTCAGCAAATGTTTATTGAGAATCTATGTGACAGGCATGGTTCTATGAACTGAGGATACAGCAAGGAACCAGTTGCAAATTCTATGCTCATCAAGCCTACTTCTTTTTTTTAAATTGGTGGATTGTAACTATACATCATAATGAAGTTCAGAGTGATAGAAACATGCCTGTACACAGCACTGGTGTGCTTCCCTCTGAATCCCACCATCAAATAGCTCTGCTGTGAAACTGCACAGGCACATGGGAGAACGGAGGTGAGCGAGATCAAGCAAGAGAGAAACAGAGACGAGGCCGAGGAATGCAGCAGGAGGTTGATACATGAGTGGAGAAAAGAAGGAAACAGTGAGCATTTCCCAGGGCGGCAATAGCTGAGGGGCTTTGAAAGGCTGAGATGTCTAAAGGTCCGTGGGAAGTTGTTGCTGTGTTGCACTGCAAACCCCTCACTTACATCAAGCCTTCATTACTGGGTACACAACACTAACATCAGCAATAAAGAGGTCACTTCAGCCAAGCAGGGTGGCAGGGGATGGAAAAGAGCGACCACAAGCAGGAAATAGAATGTGTAACGGAGATCAGGACCTCAGCAAAATCAGAAATTTATATTCGGCAGCAGCTAAGAGAAATGTTGTTTTCAGTGAGCCCCTACAGATGGTGAGGCCACAGGGAATTCCACCATACGTGGAACAGCAATTCAAGCAAATGCTTATTTGCACCTGAGGAACTGAATGGAGGTGGCTGGGATTGCATGCACCTCCCTGACAAGCCATCTCTGTTACGAGTGACACCCTCCTCATCCCAACCCTCACTGCTCTGCAATTTCTCCTACTTGATCACCCTCGAATCTCCTAATGACAGGCCATTCCCAGTATCAGTATATGCCAGGCAGACTGGTAAGCACTCTATACCAGCATCTCCCTGAACAGTGTAAATGGTACTTCTTTCTTGCAGAGGTGAGAAAACAGAGATCCAGATGCCAACACACTTGCCTGAGCTCACACCGCTGCTGGGTGGCAAGGACAAAAAATGAGGCCAGCAGTCTGAAGCTAAGCCCCGCGCTTTGAAAAGTTCATCCTATGGCATCCTCAAGCCACCAAGTCCCTTTCTGTGGGGGAACCTTTGGCATCCAGCTATCAATTTGCCACTGGCGGCTTTCCAAAAGAAACCTAGGGCACAGTGCTAGCTGAACCCCAGCAAGGCATAACTTCAGTAGATAATTTAATATGCTCCTAAAGCTAAGAAAATGCAATCCGTTGAATGAGAATCCAAAAATAGATATGTGCTTTCTGCATTTTGACACTGATTGTAAATAGACACAAATGACTGTCAGAAACCTTGCTGGGAAGATGCTCTGCACAAAGGTGTGTGCAGATTCAACTAAAGGAGAGCTTCTCAGAAATATTAACTCTATAGTTTAAAATGAAAATAAATTCAGAAAACAGCCTTAGTTATTGTCCTTATGTAAGTTAGTTCTTTCCCAATTTACTTGCTTATTGTGTCATTCTAATCCTAAAACCTAACTTTGGATAGAAGTAATAGCATGACTTGACCTATCAAAAAAATTACAAATGGGGAAAAGGCAAATAATCCAAAGGCACCAACACTCATGGGATAATAGTTTCAGATATATGTCTCTAAAAATCAGGTTATTGAAGTACTCAAAATGTGTTCAAATATTATTTGCATGCAGTTAACTTAAATGCAGAAGCATGTTCATGTTTATCCAACTTGCTTTATATATCAATTCCTGGATTTCTAAATCATAGGCATTAATCTATCCAAGCTACAACTCAATGGTCATTCACAATTTATTTACAGTTTACAAACTTGCCTTTAGGCTGTTATCTATAAAAGGCCATTGCTGGTATTTGTAACCAGAACTTAGAAAATTTTATCAATTATTTTTAATTTACATTTCCAGCTTTTCCTAAGGCAAAAGTCAAATGGAAATTTTAAAATTACTATTATTAAAGTTTACAACATATCAATCAAAGGCTGGAATTTTGTCAGAAGGGTTGAGCTAGAACACAGAACTTACATCTTAATTTATCAGATAGCTGCTAAAAAAAAAAATTAAGACCTCAATGTTACAGGTATCCCCTTCACATAAAATTGCCTTTCCATCATTAGTGGGAATTTTTCTATAAAGAGCAAAGGAAGGATGTAAAATTTACAGTTAGGACCTTATCTTTATTTAAAGATAAATTCAAGCGAGCCATTTGAAGGGGGAAAATTACATTAAATTCTATGACAGCTTCTTGATCATTTTATGTAATAAAATAAGAGCAAGTCAGAGCATTAAGCAGGGTTCAAGCATTCTTTATAAAAGGCTACTTTAATATGCAGTAGGGCACACAGACACATTTTCCTGACTTAAGTCTTCAAAAGGTATCAACTGGATTTACTTCCTAAAGCAGGGTTCTTCACACAACACTATTATTATTGTCATAATAATATTGTCAAGTCTCATAATAATATTGTCATAATAATATTGTCACATATAGCCATTGGGACAAGTTTGATGTCATCATCCCTGTTTTACCAATGATGAAAGAGATCTTATATATTAAGAGGCTTGAGTGCTAGTGTTCTAGATCCTAATTCTTTTTTTTTGGGGGGGGGGATACTGAGAATTGAATCCGAGGGCATTCTACCTCCAGCTCTTTTTGTTCTTTTTTTTGGGGGGGGGTACTGGGGATTGAACCCAGAGGCATTCTACTTCTGAGCTATACCCCAATCCTTATTTTTTAGTTTTATTTTGGAACAGGTCTTGCTAGATTGCTGAAAGTCTCCCTAAGTTGCTGAGGCTGGTCTTAAACCTGCAACTCTCCTGTCTCAGCCTCCCAAATACTGGGATTACAGGTGTACACCACCACATCCAGCTCTATCTCCAGCCCTTTAAAAATCTTTTTTTGTTGAAACAGGATCCTGATAAGTTGCAGAGGCTAACCTCAAACCTGCAACTTCCTGTCTTATCCTCCGATGTACTGGGATTACAGGTATGCATCACCATGCCCAGGTATATCGACCTTAATTCTTGAAACCTAGTCCTATACACTGTCCTAGATAGCTATACTGCCTCCTACAGTGGCATAATGTATTTTGTTTTCACAATAGCCTTGTGAAAAAGTAGGTACTCATTTTTTTAATGTGCTGTTATTGGTGCATTATCGTCTCATGGAAAATAGGGCATAATGTTTTTAAACAGTGCTCTGCATTTCTCAAACCAAGTTCATGTTAAATGTTTAACAAATGGGAATCTTTCATGAGATATATCCAAAGAATACCTAACGCACCCCTAAAAAGGCTTTATGGTATCATTAGGGGTCTAATTGTTGTTATATCCTATTCTACTCATAATTCATAATATGGCTTAGGTTTAAATTCCTGTTTAAAAGGAAAATAACCATTCCATAGCTTTATCTGCAGATGAGAGGAATTACTTATAGGTCATACATCTAACCTTCTATACCTACATGTGTAAAATGAACACTGCCATGGATCATTCTACAAAATTTAGAGTTCAAATTTACCATTCTAGGTCTTGAATCCATGCATAGAAATAAAACGACACAAATATCTTTTCAAGTTAAATCAAAGCTGTGCTTCAAAGTTGTGTACCAATTTATACTCACACCAATAATCTGTTGGAATTCCCATGTTTACATATCAACTTGTGATATTGTGAGTAATAATACTACAGAATAGTTTAGAGCATTATAAATGAGTATGATAGAGCTATATACTACAACAAGGATGAGTATTTAAAGCATATTGAGCTCTTAAGAAGAAAATGACAAAGGCTGTATAAAGCTCAGTATTATTTTTATAAAGCTCAAAACCAGATGCATCTAAATAGAAAAAGGTATACATATATGGAAATACTACTTATTTAAAAACAGGGAAAATAAATGCAAAATTCTAGATTTTTATTATGGTAGAGACAAAAATACAGGCTTTAGGAAGTACAGACTTTTTATTTTATCTATACTCTCTAGTAACTATAAAATAAGATAAAATTTCTATTTTTAAAGTGATAACAGGCCAGGCATGGTGGCACAGGTTTGTAATCCCAATACTTGAGAGACTGAGACTGGAGGATCACAGGTTTGCGGCCAGCCTCAGCTGCTTAGTGAGGTCCTCTGCAACCTAGTGAGACCCTGTTTCAAAATAAAGAATAAAAAATAGGGCTGTTGTGTAGCTCAGAGGTAGAATGACCCTGGATTCAATCCCCAGTACCGCAAAAATAAATAAATAAATAAATAAATAAAGTGGTAACAGGACTGTATAAATCTTACTTCACATTTAACTTGCAATAAAATCTTTAAAAACACTATTTCTGCCAAAATAGTCAAGGGTTTTGATTTCCTGAAAGATTCATCTAATCCTTGACATTTAAGTCATACTCTTTTGAAGGATCTCTCTTGTCATTACCCATGGAGATAACTGCCTCATCCATTCTGCTATGCCCACTGACTATGGGCTTATATATCAACTCAGATTTTATTGTGCCACTTTTGCTGACTTCATGGAATTTTGCATTTTTTACAAGATGTGAAATTTGTACATTTTGTGTTGTATTTACATATAGCTTTGAAATATTCACAGAAGATGGTAAAGGAATTGTTAATAGGTGATGGCAAACAGTAAAGGTGCTGTTAGCATTAAGAAAGAGATATGAAGCTGGGTGTGGTGGTACCCGCTTGTAATCTCAATACTTGGCAGGCTGAGACAGGAGGATTACAGGCTAGAGGTCAGCCTCAGCAATCTGGTGAGACCCTATTTCAAAATAAATAATAAAAAAGGGCTGTGCGTGTAGCTCAGAGGTAGAACCCCCCTTGGTTGAATCACCAGGATGAGACAGAGACAGAGACAGAGTTTTCAAAAGCAACTCATAACTACAGGAACTGTGATATCAAACACTGTACAACTCAAATTGGTAAAGTACATGTAGTGTACTTCCTAACCTCTACAGAGCCTTAGATTGTTCTTCAATGAACTGACAAAGAGGAACACTAATATCTACTGGTTCCTCGATGTAGCTATAAAGATTAGCAAGACAATTTATAGGAATAACTGTTTGGAAAACATTCAAGGGCAATTAATCAATGTTAATATTTTAATGAGATCTTATTCATTCAAGAAATTGCAAAACAACTGCACAAATGAAGCAGTATTTGACTCAAACCCTGTGTAGAAAGTACAAAATCATAGGAATGCTCCATGAAGCTTGTCCCTAGGACCAAGAAGGTGCCTCCATTTGCTCCCTAACAGATTCCCACTGGAACTTTTCAAAGTGCCAGTTCTACATCTATGTTGAAAATAGGATCCATTTATTTTCAACTTAACAGGAGCATATCCATTAAATAAAATTAAATCCATCTACATTCGGTAAGTCATGTCAAAATTGAGACAATCTGGGGTTTTTCACGTTTCTTTTTATCCCTGGAAATCAGAGTTTTGTTTTGGAAAAACAACCTGGACTAAAATACACATGAAGTCTAAAGTACTTCTAACATAGCAATATTTTTATTGTCACCACTAAAGCACTGATTCAAATTTTCTTCTCAGGAAAGAAAAGGCCCTGGAGGCAAAGGGCTCAGTTGGAGCCATCTGGGTGAATCCTTGTGTTGCTCAGTGATATCTGGATGGGTAGTTGCCCATCTGTGTATACAGCCAGTAGGGCCATCACTTCCACTGTGTGGCAGGCACCTTCCAAACAAAGTAAACACTGCTAGAGCAAAAGAAAATGCTATCCAAACCCACAAATGCCTCCACGTTCAACAGAGTTGGTGATCACTGCTAAATAATTCCCCAAAGCCAAATCTCTTCCATGTTCTCTACGTGCTTGCTTTGTTCATATCCCATCACTGTTCAGGATCTGATGCTGACGCTAATTATTCAGGGGCAGGAGGGGGTCTGTATATTCCTTCGTCTCATGCTGTGACCAAATCTGGAAGCAGTAATACCTGCCAAAGCAGGGAGGCCATGCCAGTAAGGTAAAACTCTCAAGCAGCTTTTTTGGCAGGATGGCTGTGTCCCAGCACACATGACCTCTTCTTTTGTTTAAAAATAGAAAAAAAAGTGCATGCTTTCCCTTCAAGACTTAGACACAGGCTATAAAAACCTGGCTGCTCTGCTAATCAAGAAGTTATCAGCCCTTAAAAGACTTTCAGATACCTTAAAAGCACTGGTGTCCAACATGAGAACATTTAAAATCACTATAGGTGAGAGAAGATGGGGGAGGCGCAAGGATGGTTTGCTTGTTTGTTCATTTGTTTGTTTATGGTACTGGGGGTTGATCTCAGGGATGTTCCACCTCTGAGCTTCACCGCTAGCCTTTTTTAATTTTTAATTTTGAAACAGGGTCTCACTAAGTTGCTGAGGCTGGCCTTGAACCTGCAATCCTTTCTGTCTCAGCCTCCCAAGTACTAGTATTAAAGGTGTGTATCACTCCCCTTCTCAGGCTGTTTTATTTATTTTATTTTCATAAGTTTTCATACCATTATTAGTAAACAGACTATATTGAGCATCCAGTCCATGTTGGAAAAACTAAACAAAACAAACTCAAAGAAAATGTAAGGAAATATGAAAGTTATGACTAGAGAATTTTGCAGATAATTTTACCATAAATTCAATGAAAAGATAATTCTATTCTTATATAAGTTCTTCAACAGAGTAGAAAAAGAAGAAATGTTCCCTAATCCGTGTGTGTGTGTGTGTGTATGGCTGGCCTTGAACATACAATCCTCCTGTCTCAGCCTCCCAAATACTGGGATTACAGGTGTTTGCACCACTCCCAGCTCTTGGCTCCCTTTCACTTCCAGCTCTCAACTCACTCACTCACTCACTCCCTTCCTTCCTTCCTTCCTTCCTTCCTTCCTTCCTTCCTTCCTTCCTTCCTTTTTTTGTGCTAGAGTTTGAACCCAGAAGCATTCTACCTCTGAGCTACATTCCCAGGCTAATTTTGTTTTTTAATTTGAAACAGGGTCTCACTAAATTGCAAAGGCTGGTATCAAACCTATAATTCTCCTGTCTCAGCTTCCTCAGAACTGGAATTACAGGCATGTACGACTATACCTGGCTTCTCTAACTCATTTTATGAACTACTGTAACCCTGACGCCCAGTCCAGGCAAGGTCAGTCTGATGTCACTTATGAGTATCCATGTACAAGTTTTTGTGTATATTTTATTTTCTACTGTACCATTTTACATTCAGTGGCTATTTCCTTTTTTTCCCCCCTTCTATTGTGGTAAAGGAACACTTTATTTATTTATTTATTTATTTATTTATTTATTTGTTTATTTATTTTAAGGTACTGGGGATTGAACTCAGGGGCATTCTACCTCCAAGTTATACCCCTGCTCTATTTTTTTCTTCTTTAATTTGAAACAGGGTCTCACTAAGTAGCTGAGGCTGACCGAGAACCTGGATCCTCAGGTCTCAGCCTCCCAAGTACTGGGATTACAAGCATGTGCCACCACACCAGGCTCACAATTTATTTTTTAAGAAAAATTAAGTTACCAACAAGTAAAAAGGATACATTCACCAGAAGTTAACTTTGAGAGTGAAAGTCGATTTGACACTAAGCTATTGAAAGCATGTCAATCAAGTCTATTTCTGTTACAAGCAACAGCAAGCCAACTCCACCACAATAACAGGAGAACTCATTAGCTCACATGACTGATGAGATATGCAGACAAGGTGGTTGGGATTCTGTGTCTTCAGCTCCATGCTCCACTTTCCTTCCTCTCAGAAATGAATGATGGTTGGAAGTGAGTGACCACCACTACCAGGCCAGCCTGCTTACTGCTAGCCAAGAAATCCCAGGGGGAAAAGCCAATCTTCCTTCCAATAACTCCAACAAAAATCCCAGGCTTGCTTGACTCATTTCAGCCATCTGTCTATGGGCAGGAGAAGGGACCCTGGTCCATCATAACAAAGAGTGAGGTAAGAGCGTCCCCTCCTAAACAGAGAGACAGAGAATACAGAAGGAGAGGAGTCCCAAAAGAAATTTCAAACACTGTAAGAAGAAAAGGGGAATTGAAGATGGTGGGGCACAAGCAACAGATACCCACCACAACCCATTGCTGTTCTATTCCTTAAAAGAACTAAGAAAAGTTGGGTATGGTGGTGCATGCCTGTAATTCCAGTACTTGAGAGGCTGAGACAGGAGGATCACAGGTTTAAAACCAGCCTTAGCAACTTGGTGAGATTCTCATCAACCCAGCAAGGCCCTGTCTCAAAACAAAACAAAACCAAAAAAAAAGTTTAAAAAAGGGCTGGGAGTATAGCTCAGAGGTAAATTGCCTTTGTTCAAACCCCACTACCCAACCCTCAAAATATATATACTTACATATACTAAACATATATATATTTAAAAGTAATGTGTGTGTGTGTGTGTGTGTGTGTGTGTGTGTGTGTGTGTGTAAAAAGGGGCCAGGGGTGTAACTTGGAGAAAGAATGCCCCTGGGTTCAATCCCACATACCAAAAGAAAAACAAAACAAAAAGAACCAAGAAAAAATAGCCACACTGGCAGCTCCACTTACCTGTCCATCTCCTCCTCTATAACAAGGTTCCCACTAAACAGAACTTACATTAAATTTGCTTACAACACCACTGAATTTGAAGAATGTTCCCCTTCAAGTGACTGCAAGTCGGAATGTTGGCAGGCACTCCAGATACAATGGTATACAGATGAACTTTGATTGTAATCTCTATTTCAAGGAAGCTTTGATTGGTGCAAACTGCTCACAGACAGCTCTTGGAAAATAATTATGCTTTGCATGACACCTTTTCCTGAGATGCTTCTGATAGCTCATTTAACCCATCCTCAAATATCCCTGTTCACAAGAAGATGAGTACAGTTGTATTGCGTGCCTTGCGAAAATCAAATATAAGAAAGCCAATTTTCAGGCCATGCAAACTCATGAGTGCTTGTTCACATTCTGAAATGATACCCCACTGCATGAACTGACTCAGCTGAAGTACTTTTTAAAAGCAAGTACCTCTAGTACAATGTTTAATTTGCAAAACTTTGTTCCATAAATAAACTAGCAGAGCACATCTATTATTTTAACTAAGGGCTGTCTACTTCTTATAATACAAAGTTTCTAAGCCTTAAGCCCCCCGGGTTTTTCTTTTGTTTCTTTTAATTCAGTGAATTAAACTACTGGTACAAAAAAAAAATCAATAGCAGAATATTTGTTTCCAGAAGCAAGTAAGGAGGGAATGCATTTAAAACAATGCAATTACTCTTATTATACTCCCAGAATGTCTTAATTTCTTGATCCTCTCTCAATTTATTTTTGAAACACAAAAATGCAGAATAAAGGAAACACGAACAGATGTCTTTCCTTTGGGGTGTCTCCCAGAAAAGCAGGGGGACTTCTAGGCATAAATCTCTGTCTCTTGATTCCAGGGACATCTCCATTTGTCCCTTCACAGATGTAACTGTAAGATCCCAGCATGTCACAATACCTGGGAAAACATGACCCTCTAAGACTCCTGAGAGAATGAATACACTTGTTGCTGGCTCTAACTCTCTAGCCAGAGGAAAGCCTACCACTTTCTTCACCATAAGACAAAAGCTGACTTTCAAAATCAATTAACTTTGGCATCAAAAAACTAGAAAAGAAATTTAGAAGACCTCTGAAAATTTAAACAATTTGAGACATTAATCAATTTGGCCTCCCAGAGTTCACCACTTCTTTTGCTGTCTCAGGAGAGAAGCCTAAATTTCACCTATGTAAGGTTCTCATGCATTCTTTGAAAGAAATGAGCTTCTGAAGTTTTCTTTTTTATGGATTCTTCCCAACTTGACAAACAGAAGTGAATAGCAATTTCCTCAATTATATTCTCCAGTTAAAATTATTAAGCCACCAAAACACTAGCAAATATGAAAAACTAGTTGGTAATAAACCCTTGTTATAACAACATCATATTTGCTTTTAAATTCTGACCCTGCACACAGTAAAACCACAAATGAATCAACCACTAAAAGAATGTTTATATGTAATCAGAGTCTTTATTTTATTTTTCAACCAGAACCTCTTCATGCATTTAAAAAAAGTCATTTTGTTTTCAGATAGCATATGGGCACGATAAACTCAATATTAAAACTGCAGAAATCAAGCCAGGCATGATGATGCAGGCTTGTAATCTCAGTAATTGAAAGGCTGAGACCGGAGGATGTGGGTTCGCAGCCAGCTTCAGTTATTTAGTGAGGCCCTTCCACAACTTAGTGAGAACCTGTTTCAAAATAAAAAATAAAAATAAGACTAGGGGTGTAGTTCAGAGGTAGAATGCCCCTGGGTTCAATCCCCAGTACCACACAAAAAAAAAAAAAAAAAAAAAAAAAAAAAAAAAAAAAAAAAAAAAAAAAAAAAAAAAAAAAAAAAAAAAAAACTGCAGAAATCAATGATTTCCTCCTTGTACACAGTTCCTCTATGGAGAATGTGTTGGCTCCTAATGGCAGGAGGGCAAGAGTGATGAATAAAGAAA
Organism: Graphiurus murinus; assembly: GCA_004027655.1. Classification (NCBI taxonomy): domain Eukaryota; kingdom Metazoa; phylum Chordata; class Mammalia; order Rodentia; family Gliridae; genus Graphiurus; species Graphiurus murinus. The sequence goes on along the minus strand of PVLC010001578.1, from coordinate 54,617 downwards.
ATGAGGGGTCCAAGGGACCATTCTGGTATCTAGGATCTTCCCCAAAGCATTTTTTGTTGTTGTTTTTACCAGAAAAAAAAAAAAGAAAAGAAAGAAACACAAAAAATCAAGGTCAACAAGGCATGGAGCTCTATCATGGTGGCTTATGCAGAAAGGTGATTGGAGCCAAGTGGGCCTGGTGGTGCATGCCGGCAAACCTAGTACTTGGGAGGCTGAGGAAGATCACAGATTGGAAACTAGCCTAAGCAACTTAGAGAGACTCTCAGCAACTTAGTGATACCCTGTTTCAAAACATAAAATAAGTAAATAATAATAATAATAAATAGTGTTAGCTTGGAGGTAGAATGCCCCTGGGTTTAATCCCTAGTACCCCCATAAAAAAAAAAAAAAGATGATGATGAAAAGACCCAGAAAGAGAAAATTTCATGGGAGCAACCCTCAAGGGCAGCAGGAAAAACTGATCTAGGTAACCTGAGCCTAGGTATTTAATGAAAGCAGGAGAGTGCCACTAGAATCTGAGACTTTAAAGCTATCTGTACCACTCCGCAGTCACAAGTAGGGACTGAGAAGATCCAGGAGAAGGGTCTCTGTATATACTACTAAAACGACTACCCCAAAGTCTTACATTATTATTTACAAAGTTCACTGTTCCTATTTAAAGCAAAGCCCTAACGTACATTTGTCTGTAAAGTTCTGCATACAAGATGTTCACTCATATCTATGAAGGTGTCTTATGATGTCATATAAAGTTTAAATCCCTGATTCAATTTTCTAGAGATAGTTGGTCTTTATAAAGTCCCTAACCAATTTACAAAAACAATGCCTAGCTGCTTCCCAATTTATGCTCCCAAGAATACAAATAGCGTATGCATTGTTAACTTAGGATAACTCCAGCCATGCTATCAGAGTCTTGTAAACAACTTTAAAAGAAAAAAAAAAATAGAGCTTCCAACAAATGAAAAAATATACTCTATGGAAGGGGGTGTGCCATTTGCAAAAATGTTTAACATCACCAAAAATATAAACTGCAAATCAAAAAGGATTGCCGTTTTTACTCTACATAAATTGTAATAATTTGAAAACAATAGCCAACAATATTGGTCAGGGTATTCATAATGTTCTTGAGACAGTATAAATTGGTGCGCTCTTTTTTTTTTTTTTTCCTTTTCTGGTGGGAGTGGGGGGCAATGCTTTTTGAAACACCTTGGCATTCTGTTCATCCCTTTAACACACTACTGTTTAAATGGAACCACTGTAAATATGTTAGTATAAAAAACATACTTCACATTTCATACAACATACACGTTAATAATTCAAGATGCCTTTGCTAAAAGGAAAAGAAAAAAAGAATTAGGAAGTAGTAATAGTAGGTACTACTTCTGATAACTTGTGAAAATCCTTATTTCAGTATGTATTATACTTCATGAAATACTAAATACTGATGACATTTACTAAATCTATACTTTCCATTTTTCCTTCTTTAAAAAATTAAAAAATATTAAATGTTTTATAGTGTTAATATATTAATATATATTCACATAAACTTTATTTTTTCTTGTGGTAGTGGGGATGAACCCAGAGGAATTATACCTCCAAGCTACACCCTCTGCCCTTTTTATTTTTTTATTTTGAAACAGGTTCTTGCTAAATTTCTGAGAGTCTTGCTAAATTGCTAAGGCTAGCTTCAAATCTGTGATCCTCTTGTCTCAGGCTCCCAAGTACTTGGATTACAGGCATGTACCACTACACTTTAATAAACATTAATACATCCATATTCTGTCATAAACAAGCAATCCTCATATTAGCAATTTCTTCAACATTAGCACTCTAAATCCATAGCCTTCTCATAGGGATGATTTATAATAGTTTTAAAATTCTGAAGTTTCTAAAATAACTTTGTTATATGCTTTATTTTCAAAGCAAAAGTGTATACATCATTTTGCCTCTGAATTTAACATTAGCCCCAGATTTGGTAACAAAACAGTAACTCAGAGAGCACCCAGATAAAGACTGCAAGCTCTGAGGTCATAACTGCTTAGAAGCAAATTCCAGCTTCACCACTTGAACTTGGGCAAGTTATTTTATTTCTCTTTGTTTCCCCATCCAAAAGAATTCAGGAATTTGTTCATTCAATAACAATTCATTAGGCACTGACGACACACCTGGAAATACACAGGTTGCCATCCTAGGATTTAGCTCAGAAGAAGAAAAACAAATCCCAGTCACGTAGAGCTTATATATGGTGTAATGATACTTTTGAAGACTCTAGTCAGGAATTAGAAAAATCATACAATGTCTGGAATAAAGATGATAATAGACAATAGCTACAAAGTCACAGGATTGATAATAGTTATTTTTATCTCACAGGACAGATGATAGCTATTATTATCTCGAAGCATTGTAAAAATTCAATAAGCTAGTTCATACAAAGCACTTAGCCTTAGGTTACAAAAATCTCTATACATATCAGCTATTATTATAAAACAATTAACATCATGATTATTCCTAATGTAGTCTCTAGTCTCTGCAGGTGGTGAGCAGGAAGAATAGAGTGGAAAATGTCAGTAAGATCCTTTATGTCCTTTCAGAAATGCCATACCCCCTGCTGTTTCAGGTCACCTCTCAAATACATGAAGAAAAGATGTCGGGGGCCATCTCTTTCCTTCATCTTAATCATGCATGCTGGTTTCTAACAGAAGCCTACATGATTTGGTCAGCGTTATAAAAAGTATTTAAAATCAATCATTACTTGTTTTAAAAGATGGTTTTAACTTATAGAGTTCACTAGCATAAAACCAAAGAAGACCCTTATAACTTGTTGAACTCTAAAAGTTAAAACCATTTTTAAAAATATAGTTTCTGTTAGCAATCTTGATCCTCTTTCCTGAAACACTAGCCTTGCTACATCTTTTATCTGCGGCTCCAAGAGGCACAAGAAGAATGGAGATATTCGGTTCTTTGTGTTGAGGCTGGACCTCATAGTCAGGACTTTAGCTCTATGCATAAAAAGCATAGAATCTACAAGATGAAGTTGTATCCAAATTTTTAGACTCAAGTGAGATTGGCCAAACAAGTACATTACAACTAGTTTAAATAAAAAAAAAAAAAATGGTTTGCCACCCATGCCTCGCACTAGAATGTGAGACAAGGACATGGATTTTGTTTTCTCACTATGTGAATACAAATGCATGAATATTAATTTCCAAAGCAGAAACAGTCAAAATTAAAAGAGGCTGGCACACTCAGGAGAAGCCTGGGTGGTTCAATGTGACATGAGTCCCCCAGGCAGGAAAAGAAGGTTAAGAGGACAGAGAAGCCCCCACTCTACCTTCTCCAACTGTCAGGGAACACATTCCAGGCCACATCCAAGGCTCTACACAGATTTACTATGAAATAAGCAAAGGATGAGATCCACTGGGGAATTCTAACTCTTGAGTTCAAGTAAAACAAGAAATTGCTCTATTCATCAAACCTGAACATAGCATTTACTGCTAAAAACAACATTTTAGAAAATATCTATGCTGAGCCGGGCGTGGTGGCGCATGCTTGTAATCCCAGCACTTGGAAGGCTGAGACCGGAGGATCCGGGTTTGCAGCCAGCCTCAGCTACCTAGTGAGGCCCCCTGCAACTTAGTGAGACCCGGTTTCAAAATAAAGAATAAAAAGTAGGGCTAGGGGTATAGCTCGAAGGTAGAGTGCCCCTGAGTTCAATCCCCAGTACCGCAAATAAAAAAAAAAAAAAAAAAAAAAGAAAAAAATCTATGCTTAAGCACAAGCACAAACTATGTACTAGACTTATAAATAGAAAGAGGTTTACACACTAATATGACCTAATCCACTCAGTTTATTCACTTAATGAGTACTTCCTATGCAACAGGCAAAACATTAATGCTATTTTTTTGTCTGTCTTTTATACTTTATGAAACAGGAGACTGCAGAAGTTGAGTACGTTGTCGATGATCTTACTATTGGTAAGCTGGAAAGTCAGAATTCAGTTACCCTGAAAGTGTATGTTCTGTTTACTCACCAGGAGAGACAGGATACTCACCCTAGTCATGATTGTTCCAAATGACTTCTAAATTTTTTAAAAAATTATTATCAGACAGATTTAATATAGGAAACAAGTAGGAAAACCCATCTCAATATTTGATACTGGAATTTTCTCTATATTATATTACGCAGACCAATTTTCTTGTATGATGCAGACTGGTTTTTACTATATTATTCAGACTAATCACCAAATCAGATTCATCATATTAAAACTACATAAAAGCTATTTGGAAACAATACCAAATTAGCCTTCAAGGGTCAAATAGTTGCTAGGACAAAAGATGCTCAAGAGAATGCTAAATATATTTCAAGCAAAGAAACTACTTTCACAGTAGTGCAAGTGTTAGTAGCACCACTGGAGGAATTCTGCAGTGGGTCAACCTTAAAGACAACAGTATTCTACTGAATGTATCAGTGCTTTTACACTGGCCAAGTCACAGCAAAGCACACCACACCTCATTACATGCCAGATGGAAATCAAGTGAGCAAATGATGAAAAAAGAATTTTTAAAATGTACATACAGTTCTTGGTTATTCCCAAAAGTCTAGTGTTCAAACCCCTTTTTAAATAGCTATACAAGCTCTTTGTATCACAGAAAAATTCTAATAAAAATAAAAGCCTCTATTTAAGAATTCTTGAATGTATTCCATAATGCTTTTACCCATACAGTAAGATAGGCAAATGATGCTCTCTCCAGCTAAGGCCAAGAAGTATTACAATTTAAGATCAGCACCTTGAAAAGTGCAATCATACAGACTGCCCACATAAAGAGGAGGACAAAAGAAGCAAATCATTCTACTGCACTTCCTAATTCAGAAGGCTCACGCATTTTTCAGTATTTCTTGGAATTAAAAACGGGAGAGAAGGGTGTTAAAAATGTGCACTACATTCCGAGATGCTCTGAATAAGTTGCTGAATTAATAGCAATTCAAATAATTTATTCTTAGCAGCTATTTGCCTGCTCTGCATCTTCATAAAAACAAATTGGTATTTTTTCCAAAGCATAAATAATCCCATTCTATTGCAGGGTGATGTGACATCTGCATAAAGATAATTAATTCTCATCTTCCGCTATTATCCAGTTGTCCATTACCAAAGGGTAAGTGATGTTTTCTCTAGCTCTTGTATGCTAATGTACAATGTTTACTGGTAATAAGCATTTTAAGCTACTGAAGAGCGGTTTCAAAAGGACATGAAATTAGCTAAACATACATCACAACACGGAGGTATTTACAACAGGCTCCCATGGCTAATGAAACTTCACTTAGGAGGCACTACTTCTGTTCAGTCAACACATTTCAAATACCATTAGAGGATCACTACCTGCAAAGGACCTCAACTGATCCAATTTAACTTTATCTTGTAACACAGGGGAGTTGCAGCATTCTTTGTGACAGTTGTCTTTTCAGACTCTACAAAAGGTTTTCTACAAGAACTGTTATCTGTCCATCTCCAGAACAGCCAGATAAGATTTAATCATCATGTGCTACACAGCATGAAGGGCTTTAATTTGGGGTTGCCTGAGCTCTGCTTGAGGAATGAAAAAATTAAAGGGCACACCCACGAAGAGAAGGGAAATAAATCCCTGTTGTGTCTTTCAAGATGCTAATCAGTGCCTTACTCTTGTTTTTATTTCCTCCAGCAATAAAACAAGGATTTATATTCTGAGTAGTTCTCCAATCCAAATCTAAAATTGCATTATCTTTTGTATAAAACAAAAGAAAGCCAATAAGCATGAGAAATCCCCTAAAAAAACATAGAAATCGCTCCTCAGTGGTTAAATTAGTAGTTTAATTAGCCCAAAAAGTGATTTTTCTGAGAGATCTATAGTAGAGGACACTTTCACAGGGGCACTTCCAAAGGGAAATTATCTGCTTAAACTGTGGTTTCATGTCTGCTGGCCAGAGTGCCCTAAAAATGTGTTACCTCTATAAATTAATAATATTTAAATATTTGGCTTACGTGTCCCTTTCTACCCCTGACCTCTCTTATGTCTTTTTGTCAAGAATGTGGCTCTGACACTAGGAAGTGTAGCAACACTATTCAAAAATGAAATGACTTAGCAGGATGTGGTGGTGCATGCCTGAAATCCCAGTACTCAGGAGGCTAAGACAGAAGGATTACAGTTTCAAGGACAGCCACTGAAACTTAGTAAGGCTCTCATCAACTTAGTGAGATGCTATTTTAAAATAAAAAATAAAAATGGGTTGAGGGTGTAGTTCAAAGGCAGAATGCCCCTGGATTCAATCCCCAGTACAAGGCAAGGCAAAGCAAGGCTTGCATAAGGAGGCAAGTTAGTATGCTAAGGATGTTGAGGGAAAAGCAGGCCCTGGTCTCTGGGGCTGGCTGAGCAATCCCAGACTGCTGGCCACCAGACTTTTTGTTACACAAGAAAAATAAACCCTGATTTGTTTAAAGCCCCTGGAGTCAGGTTTCTTCTTACCTGCAGACAAAAGTATTTCAAATTCAAACAGTACCTGATGTTTACTCTTTTTAAGGAAAGCATAAGAAGTTCAAATTCCAGAAGGTTTCCATAATATATGCTAATGTTTCAAACATACAAGTACTAAATACATTTAATATATATTGCCTTAGGAAAGCCATGAGCATCTAATACATGCAATTTAACAGTTATTACAGGTCAGCTGTAGTCAGTTTCACATTTATGCAATAATTGATTACCAAACACCTATTATACACTTGCTTGATTATGAAAAGGTACAAAAAGAATAAAACTTTTGTCTCCATGAGCATACTATGTAGTTAAAGAAGGGAAAAATTGGAAAAATAGGAAAAAGTAAAAAATATATACCCAAAATAGATAATTCACAACATGTGACTTGGAAGTCATATTTTCCATGCTATTAAGGTAGTTTAAAGAAATGGCAGATTAGAGGGAAATTAAGCTCTTATAAAGTTACCTGTTAAGCTGGACTCAGCCGGATATAAATTGGCAAGGTAGAGGGGAAAGGACACTCAAAAAAAAAAAAAAAACTGTAATATAAAAACAAAATTTGAGAAACAAGACTAAAACAGGACAAGGAGAGTAACACCAACTCCCGGGTTGAAAGGAAGACTGTGTCAAGGAACATGAAAAGTAAAAAATTTAAAAACTACCCTTACCAAATATGTTATGTGCAAGTATGATTATATTATATCACAATGGAAACCACTATTATATATAACTGTAATGCACCAATGTGAAATTCTAAAATAAATAATGATGGGAGTGGAGGAACTACCACTTACTGAGTGTCTGATAGTTCTTGTCTGGTGATAAATGCTATAAATCTACTCTTTCATTTAATCCTCATAATTGTGTGAGGCTGGTATTATTCTCTTAATTTATCAAAGGGTAATAGTAATTCAAAGCTCACAAAGTAAACGACATATCAAAAATTACATAGCTGTTACTGCACCTACAGGAGAAATTTGATAATAAAGATAACAAATAGGACACAATAAAATTATTATAGAAAGGTAACTGTTTACATATGAAGCAATCATAATGCACCAGAGTGGGTAAAAACAGGAGTCAAGTAGATCATATGGCCTGGATATGAGATGGTAAGGCAGTTACAATAAAAAAAGACTGAATGCAGAGAACAAAGAATATACAGGATATAGTGGAACATTATCTTTTTTAGAAGACAACTACTTCTAAATTCATATTTCTTCTTATTTGAACACTATACCATAAATTCTTGCTGCTAGCTACCATTATAGTAGTGGAATATAATAGAAACATTATAAATATCACAGTTTCCTTGAAAGCCCTCCTGACTTAGGTCTACTATATGGAATATTTGGCATCCTTGTCTACTATTTTGGCTTAGCCATGCAGTTGAAGATATAAAAGAAGACAGCATATCATCCAAATTATTTGTTCAGATTCTCTAAATTAAAAAAAAGAAAAAAGTCTGTCAGGTGTGGTGGCGCACACCTGTAATCCCAGTACTTGGGAGACTGAGACAGGAGGATTCCAGGTTTGTGGGCAGGCTTAGCAACTTAGTGAGGCCCTCTGTAACTTAGTGAGACCCTGTTTCCAAAAAATAGAGCTAAGGGTATATCTCAGAGATAGAATGCTCCTGAGTTCAATCCCCAGTAACACACACACACACACACACACACACACACACACACACACACACACACACAGTAGTCTGCTTGCATTTCAGCAATTGCTTATTCTATGACATTAACAGAAGCCATAAGAAAAAATAAGAGTTCTAACCAAGGACTCCATATAGACCTCTTCTCTCCCTCTACCCAAAGTCCCACATTTGTATGACATCTTATAGGAATGCGGATAAGAGTGCAAGCCCTATAGCTGCCCCATAGCCTCCCCATGTTACCTAAAGATACCATGTAAATCATTGCCTTGGGCTATACTTCTTCTGTTGACTACACAGTAGTTCCCTTCTCTACAATCTAGGAGGTAAAGGAGGTCAGATCAATTAGTAGACAAGTATTTACTGATTTTCTCTGTGCATATGAGCTGGGAGTAATTTACCTTAAAAAAAAAAAAAGCTTTTTTTGTTTTGTTTTGTTTTTGTTTTTGTAAAACAGCTGCCTAGCTGGGCACAGTGACTCACATCTACTGGGGAAGCTGAGTCGTGGAGATAAGTACACTTGAGGCCAGCCTAGGCAACTTAGTAAGACCTTATATCAAAATAAAAAGGGCTGGGGATGTAGAGCACCCCTGGGTTCAGTCTACAGTATGGGAGTGGGAGGAAACAGTCTTGAGAGAAAATTACAATAGGCAACTATTATATTTGAAAAGTATATACAACTGGATATTAAAATAAAAGTTTGAGTTGAGCCCTCAAAAGATAAATATCAAGCCAGTCTCAGTAGTGTATGCCTCTAAATCCAGTATTTGGGAGGCTGAGGCAGGAGGATCACAGGTTCAAGGATAGAACCTTAGAAACTCAGTGGAAGCTCTCAACAACTTGGTGAAACCCTGTTTCAAAATAAAAAATAAAATAGGGCTGGGGATGTATTTTGGAGTTAGAATGGCCCTGTGTTCAATTCCCAGTACCACAAAAAAAAAAAAAAAGAAAGAAAAAGAAAATCATACTTACAGGGAAGTGCAAACCAAAATGCATGCATCTTTCAAAGCAGGCATCTGGAGAGCATTTGGCTCCTGGGTAATTTAGTGAGCATAAGAGTGTCCAGTAAAATAGCCTGGAAAGCACAGAGGTGAGTGTTACCTGCTTCGTTCAAAACCACAGCCAGTGCTGGTTCTGTTGCCCTGGAGTTCGGAAGTTACTTTTCACTGGTGTCTCTAACCTGAGCAGTATCAGGCAGCATGGGACAGGATGACAGAGTTCCGTAACTGGAAGCACATTTTGGCTTCCCCTTCTGAGAGCAGATCGATATGGGTGGAAAATAAGCAGGCTTGGTTCAAGAAAGAGCCAAAGAAGGCCACAGGGGAGGGTTAGCCAGAAAGTCTGTGGCACAGATAACCAGAAGCCCAAGGACTGAGGGGAAGTGTTAGCCAGAGGAGAAAACACAACACTTGAAGGGAACTGTGGTCAGAAACTCCTGGCAGGGAGACTGATGAATTCAGGCAAACCCCTAAGAAAATGAGTCAGCTCTGAACATCCTCTGGGTCCAGACTATGCAAAGCCAGTTCAAATCCACAACACACAGAGAAAGACCTTTCCTGCGGGCCCTGTACACCACATGTTTACCTCAAAAGAGTCAGTCATTAGAGAGTTTGCACCAGAGGCAAGGATTTCTCTGGTTCTACTGTATTCCCCAGCCTAGAACTATGTCTGCTGCACAGGTGGTGTTCAGTAAACAGTTGCTCAATGAATAGAATCCATCATATACCCTTTTTCAATATGCAGAGTTTCTTCTATAGCAAGGTCCACCAGAGGCAAAGATTTATTACCCAAATGAAATGATTTTAGCAACTTAAAGGGATTATAAAGCTTTCTAGTACCACAAAAGTCAAAGGACCTTCTAGACTATTAATAAGTAGCAGGAAATAAACTTTCCTTTCTGAATGCATGTTAAATAGTAAGAAGCAAAACTTAACTTTGCACATGTGATTTGTGTATGTCCAAACATGCTGATTACCAGAATATGATTTACAAAGGAATTTAATATACATTCCATTTCTTCTTCTTGCTAACCTCTACCCATCCAATACTGGGGATTGAACCCAGGGACATTCCACCACTGATGTATCCCCTGGGCTTTTTATTTTTTATTCTGAGACAGGATCTCACTAAGTTGCTCAGGCTGGCCTCTCCCCAAGTAGCTGGGACCACAGTATGCACCATGTGGCTGGCCCCACTTCTTCACAACAATCAATCATATCACAGAGTTTAAGAAACTAGAACTTAGAGAATAGTAAACAGCAATACTGGTTCTACTGGTTTTACAAAGTCAACTCTAGAATATACCTCTTTGTTTTCCTTTCCTTCTGAGTCAATCTTCCTGAATTCTTATCTAGTACTTTCTATCCACATCAAGGTAGATAACCTTGGATCCTTGACTTAATTACACCCAGCTAGTCCTAACAGACAGCCCTTTCATCCATTTTTCAATTTGCTTAGCCTTCCTGGCTTCCCAAACATGGACTATGAGATTTTCTGTCATCATCTTTTAAAACATGATTAAGTCCAACAATGATAAAGAGAAACTCCAAAATAATAGTGATTTTACAAAGTGGAATTCCACTAGCCAGAACTAAATCATATGGCCATGCCTACCCACAAAGAGGCTGTTCTTACAGAGCAGAGAAGTCTTATTCAACTGCATGACAAACGCACATCTGGCACTGTTTAAAACAGTGGATACCAAGCTGGGCATGGTGGCACACACTTGTAATCCCAGCATTTGGGAGGCTGAGACTGGAGGATCCAGGTTCTCGGTCAGCCTCAGCTACCCAGTGAGGCCCTCTGGAACTTAGTGAGACTCGGTTTCAAAATAAAGAATAATTAAAGGGGGGGAGGGCCTTGGGGTATAGCTCAGAGGTAGAATACCCCTGAGTTCAATCCCCAGTACAGCAAAAATAAAATAAAAACTAAAATAGTGGGTACCATGATACTCACACGCACTGCCATATTCATTCGTATAGCAAGTATTTCTCAAATAGCTTTCCATGTGACATTTTTTAATTATTTTGAGAGAAGAATTATTGTGTCACTTTAGTAATTTTTCATCACTGTCACCATTACATTAAAATAACCAATAATCGTAGCTTGTTCTGGTTTATCACAATAGCCTTAAAATTTTAAATATTTGGTATAAATAACTTGGAATTTTCCTTCCACAAGAATGAAACCATTTTAAGTATACTTTTATTGGTGTTTTGTAACCACACATTATAATTAAGTTCAGAGTGATAGGGACAAATATGCACACAGCACTTGATGAGATCCCCAGGATCCCACCCCATGTCCTCCCCTTCCCCATACATAATATTGACATTGCCATTGATAATTTCATTTTTGTACACAGTGTTAACTCCCCTTCCCCATACATAATATTGAGATTGCCACTGATAATTTCATTTTTGTACACAGTGTTAATTGAAGTGGAATTAAACCATTTTTAACTATTAAATTTTCTTACTAGACCAACATACAATTTATACAATGTGACTCAGAAAATGTTTCCTATTCTTAAACTCATCACATTTCTTAAGAAAGGGCTGGGGTCCCACCCTGATCCCCTTGAAGGGCACATGCACAGTGACCTAAACGCTCCCTCTAGGCCCCATCTCTCAACAGCATCATGGTGGGGACCAAGCCTTTGATACAGGGGCTTTTGGAGGACACTTAAGATCCAAATTATGTTAGAGTGCAAATGTCTCTGTAATTCAGTAGGAAGTCATGAAATTTAAAAGGCAACAGATCACTCTTCTTATATAATCCAAATCCTGAGAATGTCCTAATGATCTAACCAGAAGGAAGAGATGTCTGATTGTGTGGCTAACACTGCACGATAAAAATCAATTCCCCTGTGACATCCACTCTGACAGCTCACCATTGGTAAAAATGCACTTTTATGAATAATGAAGGTGTTTCCATGGGTTCACTACAGATAATATAGGTCAATTCCCTGGCATAAAAGTTTAAGAAAAATCTGTACCTCCTGCAACTTGTCCTTTCCAAACTTGCAAATGAACGGAATAGGAAAAAAAAAAAGAAACACCTAAAAAGTTTATAATAGACAAAATAACTTCTGTTATTTTGTTTGACTTGGAACTGTTAGAAATTTCAAAGGAAGACAAAAATTAAGATACTATAGACACCCAATATCACCTAGTAAAATAGTAAAGGAAAAGTTGGGAGAGAATTTAAAGTTAGTTTTGCACATCAATGGACATCCTTCCTTTTCCTAACCCACATTTATTATTCCACATTATTGCCCAAAATGTTTTCTTTTGAATGCAGTCCTTAGAACAGCATCAGGGAATTGTCCCCCTTTGGGGACAGGAATTTAGTATCAGAAAGATAAAATATCTTCCTCTTCAAAAGCATACAAGAAATGAAGAGAGTGTTTGTGGCTTACTATTGTAAACAGATTCAAGTCAGCCTCAAATTTCTGTAAAAACAATCAAACCTGTAGATGGGGAGTTTTGTGCTTTTGTAAATCTTTGACTTCTGTTTATTCATTTATTTTCCCTAAATATCTGCAATATGTATATAAACAAAGGCAAGCTACAAGCCTATTATGTTGCTTACAGTGATATTCACTTTCTGCTCATTTCCTGGGGTAGACAGAGCTGTGTGCCACTTTAAATAAATATATTAATAATGTGGCTATTTTTAAAAGTTTCCCACAGAGTGGCTGCTTTAAAGCAATAAACGGAACTATTGAGTCTCATGGCGCAGAAGCCTTGGGTGTAGGTTCAAATGCATTCCTAATCAGAGCTGTGCATAACCATTTTAATTATTACCATTACTCTGCCAGTAGTGTCAATGTATATCTGACATAAAAAAAAAGTCTGTTCCATTGAACATAATCTAGGAAGAAAATTTTTGGCTAAATTACTGCTGTGCTTTATTGATATTTAAATGTACCATTATATGAATGTGATAGAAGTTTCTGAAAAGGATGGAGAGATTAAACAATTCCAAAATCTTATAATCCTCGTTAAAGCTGTATTAAGAAAAACACTCACTCATCATTTAATGCTTATAATCATTCAAGGCAATCTCTAAATAAAACTATTATTCCTTCAGGCCAATGAATACTATTTCCCTGACAGACTTTTTGTTTTAATGCTTATAAATTCTAAGTAATTTTAGTTACTTGCATTTTATTTTATTTTTATTTATTTATTTATTTATTTATTTATTTATTTATTTATTTATTTATTTATTTATTTTTGCGGTACTGCGGATGGAACTCAGGAGAACTCTACCTCTGAGCTATACCCCCAGCCCTATTTTTTATTCTTTATTTTGAAACAGGGTCTCCCTAAGTTGTGGAGGGCCTCACTAGGTAGCTCAGGCTGGTCGCAAACCTGGATCCTCCAGTCTCATCCTCCCAAATGCTGGGATTACAAGCATGCACCACCATTCCCAGCTACTTGCATATCATTTAAGAATATCTAAGCCAGGAGTGGTAGCACACGTCTGTAATCCCACTACTTGGGAGACTGAGACAGAAGGATCACAGATTGGAGGCCAGTTTCGGCAATTTAGCAAGACCCCAAGCAACTTAGACACTGTTTCAAAATAAATTAGGGCTGGGAGTGTATCTCAGAGGTAGAACACCCCCTGGGTTTCATCCCTAGCACCACAAAAAATAAAAATAAAAATAAAAAATATCTAAAAATTATGAGCATGTTCATTTATAAAAGTGGGCCATTTGTTAGTTTGTAAGGAAAAAGAAAAGGACTAAGTCTCCCTACTATGTAAAGTTCTATAACTGGGAATTTTGTTGAAGTTAGAAATTTCATTTCACCTTGGATTAACTAGAAGTTTCCAATATTTTCATGTTCCAACTATCTATACCCATGTAAAGTCTATTGTTTGGAACCCAGTCAACGTAGCAAGTGGCAATGTTGATTTGTACTTCTCAGAAATGTTAAAGTGCTAGCAATAATACAGCAATCATGGCACTAAATATCCAACATGAGAATAATGGCCAGACCATAGAAAATTTTAGCCTTTTCTGACAAGACTACGGAAGAAAAACACAATGTAGTAAAGGTCTGAAATAAAAAAGTCATTCTAATATTATGTTGCAATTACCCTAACCACTTACATTACTGGAAAGCATGCATAATAGAAGGTAATAGCTAAAAAGAATGAGTATAAAGCCACTGAAATCAGAGAGGAATTAAACCAAAAAGCAAAACTACAGACTTGTTATTATCTGAACACTATAATAGGATTTTATTAATACTGAAAGATGTTTAAAGCAATTCTAAAATAAAAAGAATTGTGTATTTTAAGCATTGGACATTTAAAAAATAAATCAACTGGACAATTGCTGATGATTATTTTAATAAATGAGGAAACTGAAAAACTACTGAGAAGAATGCCAGGATGTTAACCTAAAATAATACTTAGATGCAGCCAACATGATATCCCAAGGAAAGTTCAATGTTGATCAAATTTTCTGCCCCATTTATTTAATTTATATGTCCTATTGCTCACTTCCTATGATTCTGAAAGAGAAAGAACAAACTTCCACTAGATGAGCCAGGCCAGGCTAGGGTGAGGTAAGGCAGGCATGCATCTCTTGAAGACGATTTAAAAGTCAGTAATCAAGATAATAACTTAATATTTTTAAAAATCAAAATTAATGCAAAAATATGGCTAAATATAGGATCAATATTACTGTTTTCCTTTTGTTTCAGAATCTTGCGTGGCTCAGTACGAGATAATAAAGATACTGATACTGTTAATGTCATTTTGTTGATATTTGGTTTGTTACACATTTTTACACTATTTTATCTCATATTAGCATGAGATTTATGTTATTATTGAGTTTTGGGGACTCCTCCCCATAAAAGTTTGAGCTCAGGGCAAGTTCTCTCCCTGCACCCTGCCCTGCCCTAGTCCTCTCTTTTAGGAATCAGTAAATATCTGTTGAGTAAGAGATAGAAGGTGTGAGTTAACCTATGTTGCTACTTCCCTATCACCTGTAACAAAACTCATATTCCTTCCACTATACCACATGGGCTTTCTTGATAGCTCCATTTACTAAGCATCCTTCTTTGTTAGGTATTTAATTCATGTGATCTTTAATTCTTTCATGAGTTCTTTAAAGAAGATACAACTATCCTCATATTATGACTAAGGAAACTGAGTTACAGTGAAGTAAATTGACCATAACACACATCCTCAGTAAACACTGAGAGGATAATAATGACAAAGGCAATATATAGACACCTACATCTTATCTCAAGTACCTGTCCCACCAGCTCAGGAGCCCTCACCAGAAAGCCACTTATAAGCCTCCTTAGTTGGGCTTTGGTGCTCCTCTTCTATTTCCAATAACAACTGGGGTAGGCAGAATTTTGGGGGTTTTTTGTTTTTGTTTTTTGGTTTTTTTTGCAGTACTGGGGATTGAATTCAGGGGCATTCAACCTCCAAGCTATACCCCCAGCCCTACTTTTTATTCTTTATTTTGAAACAGGGTCTCACTAAGTTGTGGAGTGCTTCACTAAGTAGCTGAGGCTGGCTGCGAACCCGGATCCTCCGGTTTCAGCCTCCCAAATGCTGGGATTACAAGCATGCACCACCACGCCTGGCTGGGTAGGCAGAATTTTAAGATTACCCATTATGATCTTCACCCCAATATTATTCCTGTGATTATGGCAAAAAGGTTCATATAGTCCCCTAATAAAAGAGAACTTTCTCTGGAAGGTAGTAGAAGGGGAATTAGAGAGATTCAAAGCACAAGAAAAACTTGACATACCACTGCTGCTTTAAAGATGGAGAGGAATATAGGAGAAGGAATGGGAGTGGGCTATGGTAACAGGATGTGGCCTCTTCTGGTAGCCTGCAAGGAAACAGGAGCCTCACCCCTACAACTACATGCAACTGGATTCTGCTAAGGATCTGAATAAGCTAGAAAGCAGAACTTTCCCAGAATCTCTGGAGACGAACCCAGTAAATAAATACCTTGACTTCAGCTTTGTGAAGCCCTCAGCAAAGAAACCAGCCAAGAAAGTACATCAACGTAAGCATAACTTCATCTCATTACAAACCTATGTATAACTTCATCATATCACAAACTTATCACAATTATTTGTTATTCGAACTCATTATATGAACTTCATCATATCACAATTATATCACAAACCTAGGTGTAACTTCATCATATCACAATTATTTGTTATCTGAACTCATTATCAAGATCTAGGCATTTCTCCACATGCCCCAGTGTGATTTGCTGGAGGCCAGGTACATAGGCACACAGTTGAGATTGAAGAGAGGAATAAAGCACACACTAGTTCCTCAATAAAGTTTTAAGGTATTGACCATGATGATAACAACATACACCTAACATGGGCCCTCAATATTTGTGGGTTAACATTGTCTTTTTATATCCAGGCACAAAGTTGAAAGGACATTTTTCAGAGACTGGTTTCATGACTATGTAAACTTAAAATATTGGCTGGAATATAAATTCAAACTCATAATCTATAAGGAACTACACAAGTTTAGATACAGAATAGCTGTAACACTGCATCTTCCACAAAGATGACAGGAAAAATATCTCTAATGTCACCATGTTCCTTCCTTCTCTTCACTCCAATTGCCCTGTCTTCTAGCTTCTTTTTTGCTGCCAGTGTAACGACTAAAAATCTTTGAAGAACCTTCCATTCAAAACTAATTTTACCTTCTAAGAAAGAAATAGTCAAAAGCATGTCATTTGCAGATGTATGAAGTAAAACTAATCACCTAAACTGTCCCTACGCAGCTCTTAGAAAAGCAGAAGCCCCCCTTACATACACACACACACACACACACACACACACACACACACACTGAAGTCACACTACAGAAAGAGCTGCTTAAGTTTGACCTTCACCATACCCCTAAATTCTGCAAGAGGAAGGAGTAAATGAATACACTGTGAATTTATTCATCTTTGAGTTACAAACACTTATCACAACCCTTGATAGCAGAGGAGGTACTCAATACATGCTGTTGAACTGTAATCGCGGTAAAATCTGTGATTTTTGTTGTCCTAAAACACATATGGTATCCTCACCTCACAGTAATGAATGCATTACTTAAAATTCATCAGGTTTAAAATAAATGCTTTCTTTCAATATTCACCCTTTCTTAATTGCATTATTTCTACTATTCAACTTGCTCTCTTCACTGTATTTACATATGCATAATGAATAGGAAAAGTGCTTCACAAATTTAACGTATTTTGAAGAAAATAAAGAGATGCTCTCGAAGAACAGATAAAATAAAAAACCCTCTCGAGACAATTAAAATCAAAAACCTTTTCAAAGATTTCTTATATATTAATCAATGTCTGTAATTGTTGTAATTATGTAAATATAGCCTACCAACATCTCACAATGATGTTGGTGTTAGTAATCATGCTTTGGAACTTTCTTATAACCGGTCCTTTTAGGGCAATTAACTCTATTTGGATGGCATCCAAGGGAAATCTAAGCTCTACCATATACGAAGATACCAACTAACGGTGTTTTAGATAAGTGCTGGAATATTCCAAATAGAACTAGAAAGTTACTTGTGTGGCCTACAGAAGTACAAATCAAACCATGCTTCCACATAATGAAAATCTAACTCTCATCTCTCTGTCTATAGCTACCATGTTCAGTTGTCTGCTGAGTCTTAAAGATGATGAGGACAAAAATACAGAGAGCTAATTCCTAGTCTTCAATAAAACAGAAACCCAAAATAGAGGAAATAAAGCCCATTGAGACATGTACTCTGATGAGAATCTGTTTAAAAATCAATAGTAGAGAATGTTAAATCCCCAGAACTGGTATTATAGAGTCAACTTGAAATCACCTTTAGTCAAGAAGGGTGAATTTTTTTGAAATACATAAATAAATAATATTTAAATTTGATAATTCTTAGCTTCACAAGGTATCAACCAAATCATTACCAAATAAATTTCCATCACTCTCCCAACCCAATCCTATTCTAAGCATTACCCCAGTTAATATGAAAATGAGCAGGGGAAAGGAAAGGGGCAATAAACAAAGAGAAAGAAAAGGGAAAGCCCTCATGACTTACAAATGAGATAAAGTTCCTATTAATGAAGAATTGGCTGTACATTGTTTTTGCATATATTAGCATGATCCAAAAACTGAAGCCAGAGCCATTTAGTCATTCATTACACAAACCATTCCTTGTGAAATAGAACCTTGTCAGCTAAACATGCACTCAGTTTACTAGTTCCTGATTACACTGCAGTTTAATTGCAGTACACAAACATAACTGCATATCTAAGATATTACTTTCACTGTATACTACACTTGTGATTTGTCTTCACCTTGCCAAAAATGAAACCTATTATTTATAGTGAACCTAATATTTACAATAAACTCAGAGGTGAGCAAATTAAGATAGATATCAATCACTCAGATGTAGGCTTATGATGTCTTCAGTCTTGTTAAGAGCAAACAACTTTAAGTTTCTAGCCAAAAGTTCCCACTGTTCTAAAATTTGTATACAGCCTACTAACTACTGCTCATAAATTATGTCATGACAGCATGTTATTTCTATTTGCTGAAAAACTCACTAACATATAATTTTCTTTCTTTAAAAAATGAGAACAAACCCTGATCGCATACATGCCACATCTTACCACCACATGGCCAGACATTCTGGAGCCCCACATTGGCAACCTATGCAGCAGTATTTGCTCAGTTCAACGATAAGCCTGTTTGGTTACCCAACACAACCTATTGTGCTACATATTACACAGCAAATTTAGATTGTGACAATTAACAAGTGGTGTGCTTTGCAAACTCTGAGACAATGCACCTTTGTGAAGGTAGCACCCTATATTAAATAGATTTTTTTTCATTTGTTGAATGTACAAACATTGATAAATCTGGTACTTGATTCTAAATACCGCAACTTTAATTACAAACACATGTGAACATCACATAGCTAGAGATGTACTTAAAGTAATTGCCTTATTGAAGATGTCTGCTTCTCCACAAGCTACTAGAAATAGCTGCTAGCTACTCTGAATGCGATAGTTTTCCATGGGCAAACGCATTCATCACAATGACTTATATACTGGAAAAAGCAAACTAGATACCTCTATACCTCCCATTTTCATTTTATCTTCCTAAAAGTTTTATCCCAGAGATTCCAAGTAGATTCTGCTTTGCAAGCATGTTAATTCAAATTCTAAAGCAACAGTACCTAAAATAAAGCAAAAGGTGGCTCTTTCAAAGTGGCTTCTTCAGCCTATTCTGTCATTCCACTGTCTCTGATTCTGAGATTACTTAACCACTGCACTCTTCTACGAGGGTCTTCACTAAAGAATATTTATGTCACTGTGAAAATATAATTAGATCTGTTCTATCAAAGGAATAGTTTGACTTGGGCTCCATTTTGTAAAACTTCCATGGTGTAACCTTATGTGTGCCTATATTTTTCAAAACATAGGATTTCCTGGAAATTGTGAGTGCCATCCTCTTCTGGGCATATCCTTCAGCCAATGACATAAAGATTGTGAGGCTAGATTCCCACCAATAGGAGCACAGCACAGAAGCCCTATGCTGAAAATAAAACAGCCAGCAGTTTTCTGCTATGCTGTTCCTGCATGCTGACTCACTGATGGCAGGATCCCTTTTTCCAAAAAGTAAAATTTTGTCTTGCCTACCTGCTTTCAAATATGTCTTTTTTTATTTTTCTATTTTTTTATGATGCCTTAGAAATTTACTTCTTACACCACTGAATGAAGTCTCACAATGCTGAATGAAAGTGTTAATTTCAGTAGTGGACATAGATTTAAAAAGATGCTTAGTAGTCACAAGGCACTCATGAATCTGTCTCCACTAAAGTCATGTTCAATGTTGACTGCAAGTGGCTGTAGCTGTAGCTCAGTGGTAGAGCACTGGCCTGGCATGCATAATGCCCTGGGTTCTATTCCCAGCCCTACAAAGTAGACTGCAAGTTGTAGACAATGTGTGCACCTCTACTTCTTTTATAATGGAACGAAATTAAGTGGCAAAGCTGAGACTCTAGTCTAGGTGGCCTCAAGGCCATTCTCTTACTATTCCAGCAAACAGCTACCCACAGCAGAAGAAAAGCTCAAGGAGATGGAAATATTTGTTTAGGGGAAATACAGCCCTAAGACAGAGATTGCATAAGGCAGAGGTTTCTGTTTTTCATTTAAAGCTTTCTAGTACTTTTTGACTTTTCAAATGAAAAAGATCACTTTAATAAAAACCAATTCCTCATAAAAACTAAGAAACTTAAATGATCCCAAACCAATTCCAAGTAATAAAGTTCCTATTATATTCCAGACTTTGGGGGTACAAAAGTAAAAATTACCAATGTTCTCACAATCAGAGGGCCAGTGGAGAGCCGGGCACTGTAGCCAGGCAAGTAAAGGGGTGGTGAGAGGAGTAGGCCTGGCATTCCCAGCTACTCCAGCATGCACTGTGCGTGCTAGAGACTATCAATACCATCAGTACAGGCAGAGGAGGAGGAGGAGGAAGGCAGCATCCTGAGTCATGGCCACAGAGATACCAAGAAAACAGACATGAAAGTGCTAGTAATCAGTTATTCCCTAGTCCACCACCCCACCTCTTGCTTATAACATACAGTAGTATACTTTCAAGTAGAGTTGTATAATGTAGTGTTCTTATCCTCTACTTCCAAGTTTCTGGGTGAAGTTTCAATTTACAATAAATAATTAAGTTGTGAACCCCCCAGTATGGGAATGACCCCAGAGCTTCCAGCCTTAGAGATCTTATAAAGATTAACAACAGAGAATAATACCAAAAATTCAAAACAAAGAAAACAGAATACAGTTGGTTATGAGTAATCTAATTTAACCTCAGAGAAAAAAATATATCCAGCCGGGCATGGTGGCACACGATTGTAATCCCAGTACTTGGGAGACAGGAGGATTGCAGGTTTGTGGCCACCTCAGCTACTTAGTGAGGCCCTCCACAACTTAATGAGACCCTGTTTCAAAATAAAGAGTAAAAAATAGGGTTGGGAATGTAGCTCAGAGGTAGAATGCCCCTGGGTTCAATCCCCAGTACCACACAAACACACACACACACACACACACACACACCATATATATATATATATATATATATATATATATATATATATATATATATATATATATACCAACACATTGGGAAAAGGTTATAAAAAATACAGCAAAAGGGACCAAACAATGATGGTCCCCACAAATCAGGTCTGGCCACTTGCCCCAAAAACCAAGTGAAAACGTAATAGTGAAAAGCAGGAAAGGAACTTTAATTCGTGTGTAGTTATACTTAGAAGACAAAGGGACCAGTGCTTCCAGTCCCACTTCAGAGGTACTGACATGAGCACCCAGATTATACACAGAAGGACAACAGGAATATAACAGTTGAGCAGTCTCCAACAAACTGAGGTCTGGCTGATCATTATTGCAGGATCTGTCAGTTGGGGAGCCTTGGTGGTGGGAGTAAACAAAAGTTGCTGCTGACTAAGGGTTGTTTCAACTCACCACAAGATGATTTATTGATCAGACCTGTTGGCCCAGGTATCTCAGGTGAACGACTCAGAGACACCAATGTTTTTACATTTGCCAATGAAGCGTCAGTGTTTTTAGTAAAAGCAGCCTCTAAGACCTTGTTACAGAAAGACTGGAAGTGGAGGGAGAATGGGAGAATGGAGCTTGGCCTCCCTTGCTTCACAGCGTCCTCAATGTGGCTGGAGAAAGAAAAGAGGCTTTCTAAAGGCAGCCTGGCATAACTGGTTAAGAGTCTATGATTGGGGCTCAGATCTTATCTCAATCACTTTCTACCTAGGAGACTTAGGCAAATTATCTAGCAACTGGAGGCGTCAGGTTTCTTGTCTGTAAAACAGGACAAGAGAACCTTCCTGCCAGTGTCCTTGGGAAGACTGGTGGTACAGGAAGTATATGTAATGTCTAGTCCAATGTCTGGCATATATGAAAAATTCAGTTTTTGTTTTTTTGTTTTTTTTGGCTAGGAAAAGCAAGTGTCATGAACATGTCTTCATCATAGTCTTGGGGATATGCTTAATGCAAATACTATCAGTCACCTACAGCATACCAGTGTCTTCAACCTCTAATGTGAGTACAATACTATAATAACTGAAACCACTTCCAGTGGAAAGCAAGCAGACCCAGAACAGCTTCCCTTTGTCATGACATCAAAGAACCAATGGAAATACAAATCCTGCAAACTATTCAACCCAAAACAGTGATATATAATCTAGAATATTGATTTTTTTCTATAGCAACTTGTTCAATTGCAAATTAATCTTCAATATAAATAAATGCACATCTAGTAAAAACTCCTCCAGTTATTAGGAAGCTGATAGAAAACAAAACTATGTAAAAGTGGCTAGTGAAAAGAAAGTTTATTTAATTATACTAATTAACAATGTCTTTTTTGGGGAAAAAAATCTCCATAACCCTACTTCCAAATTAGGATATCTGATTACCTTCCAATAATATTTTCTACTGACAGTTTAAAAAAAATCACCACTGTTAAAAGAAAGGTCCCAGTATTCGGGAGGCTGAGACCGGAGGATCCAGGTTCGTGGCCAGCCTCAGCTACCTAGTGAGACACTCCGCAACTTAGTGAGACTCGGTTTCAAAATAAAGAATAAAAAATAGGGCTGGGGGTATAGCTCAGAGGTAGAATGCCCCGAGTTCAATCTCCAGTACCTCAAAAAAAAAAAAAAAAAAAAAGAAAGGTCCCTCACTCTAAATCAAGTTTATAATTTCTTACTCTCCTACCATTAGGAAAAAAACTCTCTGAAATTCTGAATAATTAATAGTAAAAGCTCTCAAAAATGTGAAATGATCCACTTACAATTACCTTCACATCTCCTGATGCTCTATGGTTTGCATGCATGATCTCCACATCAGGGGCATAGAGGTGTTTATTGAGCAAACATGACATTGTTAAAGGTCATGAAGTCACTCATTATTTTTCCTAGGGAAGTATAAATTGATACAGTTAACTAGAAGAAACAAATATGAGACAATAACATCATGCAATAATGGACATATGTTCTCAGAGAGCCAAACCAATGTATCTTAGAAAGATTTATGATGGAATATAAACTTGACACTTGATTATCAGCCTCTTTCCAAGTTTTCATCTGACAATTTTATTTTCTTCAAGTCTAGCAAGTAGCACAATAGTTATGTTCCTTCTGTTTAAAAGTAGCAGATGAAAGGCTTTGACAAAACAGCAAGCCCCCCTTTACTCCTCAAAAGACAACTATGGCTTCTTAATGCACGCTGTAGCACCCAAATCTAAGACTCCAAAATTAATAAATGATCATTTCTAAAGTTTCAGTCTGGCTGCCTCCTCTTAAGGCCTTGTACTCAAACTGGAACTGTGTCAGAAGTAAACTAGACAAGATTTTCTATCCCCAGGGCATTTTGCATATGTTATTACTAATTCTTACAACAAATCCAGAAGTTTCTTGTATCCCCATTTTTTTTTTATTCCTTTTTCTTGTGTATGGTACCAGGGATTGAACCCAGGGGCATTCTATCTCCAAGCTACATTCCCTCTCCTATTTTGTACTCTTTATTTTGAAACAGGGTCTCCCTAAGTTGCAGAGAGCCTCACTAAGTAGCTGAGGCTGGCTGTGAACCTGTGACTCTCCTGTCTCAGCCCGTATCCCCATTTTTTTTATCAGAAAATTAGGTAGTTCATCTAAGATCACTCAGCTAAAATAACAAAAGTATGACTAGAACTCAGATGGTTGGTTCTTTTGCTAGAAAGCACACACTACTGGCTGACTAGTGGTGCAAAGGGCAGACTAGGTGTGTTTTCACTAGTCCTAGGATGCCTTGTAATGTCCTCTAGCCTCTGCTTTGGTTTGATAATTCACAAAAGGCCATATTATTCTCTAGTTCCACCCATTTTCCTGCAAACGACAAAATTTTATTCTTCTCTATGGCTGAGTAAAATTCCACTGTGTGAGCCAGGCATGGTGGCACATACCTATAATCCCAGTACTTGGGAGGCTAAGGCAGGAGGATCAAAGTCTTCCAAGCCAGCCTCAACAACTTAGTAAGCCCCTGCTTCAAAATAAAAAATAAAAAGGGCCAGGAGTACAGCTAAGTGGTAGAGTACCCTTGGGTTCAATCCCCAGTATCCCCCTCCCCCCAAAAAAATTCCATTGTGTGTATATATATCACATTTTATTTATCCATTGAATTCATCCGTTCATGGACTCATAGACTGGTTCTATAATTTGGATATTATGAATTATACTGCTATAAACATGGACATGCATCTAGCACTATGGTATTCTGACTTTCAGTATTTTTCTTTTCGAAAGATACTGAGAAGTGGTATAGCTGGGTCGTAGAGTGGTTCAATTCCTAGTCTTTTGAGGAGCTCCACACTCACCTCCTTAATGGTTGTACTAACTTACAATCCCACTAACAGAGTATCACAGTTCCTATTTCCTCACATTCTTGCCAGCATTTATTATGTGTATTCTTGATTATTGCCATTCTAACTGGAACTATATGCCACATGTTTTCTCTCATATATGGAAGCCAGAGGGAAAACAAGAAATAAAAGTGACTTCAGATAAAAGAAAAGATTCTATTCCAACAGAATGGTGGAAGGGGGTTGGGGGAGACAGATATGGAGGGGGAAAGGAGGATTAAGGAAGAAAGCAGTTCAAATAATGTCATGTCCGTATATGAAGGTATCATTACCAATCTCACTAATGTGTATGGGGAGGGAGGAGAAGGGAGCCAGGTAGGATGAGGACGGAAATACACCAAGTGCTGTGTGCATGTATGTTTGTATCACTTTGAACCTCACTTCAGTATATAATTTCAATGCACCAATAAAAGTATTTAAAAATTAAAAGAAAAGGTCATATTACATTCTAATTCTCAGAAGGTTTTGCACAGCCACAGCTGATAGGGCTCAAAAAGCTACAGTGGGAGTCCTACACTAAAAAAAAATGGAAACTGCTTTCCTCAAGCTTGACTGTCACAGCATACAGCATTCCCAGAATAAGTCCAGGCTGTCTGCTGCTTAAAGAGTCAGAAGATGAAAGTTAGTAGGAAAGAATCAGGTTTATTCAAGGCAGGCAATCTTGGAAAACAGAGGAGGTTAACCTCAAAGTGCTTTCTCTGGGGGGTACTAGGGATTGAACCAAGGTACATTCTACCTCCACGTTACACCTCGAGCCCTTTTTATTTATATTTTTTTATTTTTTTTACTTTGAAACAGGGTCTCACTAAATTTGCTGAGAGTCTTGCTAAATTACTGAGGCTGAAGGGCTACATGCAAAGCTGAGCCTTTCTCATCAAGAGCATTTATCTCAGCCGGGCCTGGTGGCGCACGCTTGTAATTCCAGCATTTGGGAGGCTGAGACCAGAGGATCCAGGTTCACGGCCAGCCTCAGCTACCTAGTGACGTACTCCACAATTTAGTGAGACCCTGTTTCAAAACAAAGAATAAAAAATAAGGCTGGGGGTATAGCTCAGAGTTCAATACCCACTATCACAAAAAAAAAAAAAAAAAAAAAAGAGCATACATCTCCATTTTTCTTCTTTCCTCAAATATTACAATGGACCTTAATTTCCTGGAACTAGCTCTTGGAGTTCTTTTCAGAAAGCTAGTACTTTTCTCCAAATTAAAACCTGGCATCAACTTTCATGCTTTGTGTTAGCTGATGCACAGAACCAAAGATTAAGAATGGGCCTTACACATAGGTTCTCCCTAATATGCGGATGCTAGGGAGAAGATGGGGTATGGGAGGGTCTCCAGATGAAAAAGGAGAGACCCTCGAAAGCAAAGAAGTTGATTTAACTGAAGGGGTTGGACAGGGGGAGGGGGCTCACTAATGTATTTCAAGGTTACTCACTAAATTGAACTTGAGAGGGAGGGAGGGCAAGGGAGCGGGGCAGGAATTCGGGCAAGGGGTCAAATGAGAATTGTGAGCTTATATATGGTTATCAATTTGTACCTAACAAAGATGTATGCTTACAATGTATGAATAAAAAATAAAAAAATAAAAAGAATGGGCCTTACAAAGGTCATCAGATGCTCTGGGCTCTGTAAATCTAAAGATTTAGCAGTTAACATCATAATGTTTCCAGTAAGTGTGTCTTTAGAATTTAGAATGCAGGGCAAAAGTGAGGGTATGTAAAAGGATAAGGGTGTATTCAACAACCTAAGCAAGGGAAAAGGGAGTAACTGTGCCAAGAACAACTCCAAAGATACAGCCTCATTACAACAAGGAGAGCCTGCGGGCCTGGTGGCATAAGCCTGCGATCCCATCTACTCTGGAGGCTGAGGCAGGAGGATCCAAGTTCAAGGCCAGCATGGACAGTTTAGCTAGACTCTCTCTCAAAATAAAACCATACTAAACGGAGCTGAGGATGTAGCTCAGTAGTAAAACATTTGTCCTGTGCTCAATTCCTAGCACTACACCCCACACACATAAAAAAAATAAATAAAACAAGCAGAATCACTAGTTTAACTGTATCAGTTACTCTCAGCCTCAATTCCCCCACTGTAGCAGGCCAGCATTTTTTAATCCATAGGTGCTAAATTTTGAGTATACTGTTACATAAGGGCAAGGACAAATGGAGAATGAGGTCCATAGGCAGAAACTGTATTTCCTAACATTTTTATCTCCTTTGTGCCTATTAAAACATGCTGCCTTTGCCGACTGCTATCCTCAATTACAGGGAAAGCCGCAAACCTGAACTGTACTCCTCCTAAGATTTCCATTTACAACATAATTGTTCACCAGAAGAGCCTGTTTTGTGCCTAGGTGGTGCCTAAGGTCCTGCCAGACTGTCATTTAATTGTTTTTTATCCTTTTGCACCTTTACTGAACTTGTTAGCAGTCTCTACTTGCCCCACCTGCACCAAATTATAAAAATTGTGGTCTAATAATTGTTATTTTTAGTTCTGTGGCTATGTTCCCCCTTCACATCAGATGATGAGCAACTAAATTATTATTCATTCACTCATCCATTCAATATATTTAGTGAATGCCTACTATGTGTCAGGCTCTGGGATAAACACTATGAAGGTAAAATGAATAAGTATTTGCTGTGAAAAAAATAAAACCTGCAGTCTTACAGATGAGTTAGAGGAGCAAATTCAAATGACTGTAACATGAAGCAGGAAGTGAGGGCTGCTGATTGAAATGGACTTGGTTTTTAAGGAAGGATTTAACGGACATTCTATAGACTTGGGGGCAAAGAACTAGAATTTTTTTTTCCTTTAGAAGAACTAGAATTTTTTTTTAATGCCACTGAAGCTGATTTTTCTTTGAAACTATCTCTAGTCCACAGCTTAGCAAATCCCATATTCTTGAGGCAGCAGCATTCTATGAGGTTTCACATTAGTATTTAAATCATTCTTTCACAAACAATTTTAGGGGAAAAGAAAAACATGTAAGAAGTAGTATGTTTCTGTGTGAGAATACTACTTAAACCCAAGCCCTTTGATTTTTCTGTTTTAAGTCAAATGCTGATGCATAATTCATTAGGAGAGTCTTTATAATGGCAGGAGTGGGAGAGCTGGTGAACAATTTGCAAAATACACATGAAAAAAAAAATAAAAACCCTCACAGTTATTCCAGAAGCAATCCAGCAAATGTAAAACAGCCACAGAACAAATGAGAGGAAGCTCTGGTGATGTCAGAAACCCAGATCCTAAATCTCACTCTCCATAATCAGAAGACAGACTTGGGTAGGTCACTGCCAACTCTGGACCTCGATTTCTTCTCTTCATTTCTACAAGGAGGCTAACACTGCTTGGCCTATTTGTTCCACAGAGTTCTTGTGAAGAGGCAAACCCAATCCTGGATAAAAAGGCACTTTGGAAAAAAAAAAAAAAAAAAAAGATGACATCCTATATAAATAGTCACACATATTCTGGAAATCTGAAAAATTTAGTAGGGACAAGGCATTGACATTTCCATAAATATTTAAATAGCTTGCATATTTTAATCTCTATTTCTGTCTTCTCTCACCAAAATTAACTTGGAACTTTTTTCAAGGAATTTGCTAAATCACTCAGTTGCCCCCTTATTCTACTATTTTTAGAAATTGTGTCACAGTCACCAATGGAGGCAGAGGGTCTTTTTCAAATAAAAGGTTCATTTCATAATGGCAGACACAGTCCTTGTTCATTAGGAAACTACAATAAAAGTCATTTTTTCTCTATTGAAAGTGATCGAAATATAATCTGCTTAATTCTGAGAGGAAAAACACATTTTTAACAACAATGTAAGCTATTATGATAAAAGCAAATGCATTTTTTTCCTGCCCTTTTGTCAAACGCCCACACTTTCTGGTCCACATGAAAAGTTCATACAACTATGTTTTTCTTCCCTAACTGGGTATCACATACTTGTAAACCCACCCAGCAGCTGTCATCCAGAGACAGCAAGAGGAACATGGAAATAAAAGGCTTTTCTGACAAGTAGCTTTTATTTACCAGAAACTAGAGGGGGGAGAAGGAATTATAGCTATTTACTAGAAGGTACACAGATTAAACCCAATGACTTGTGTGTCCTTCCAAATTAACTCCATTTAGAAAACCTCTCATTAAGTGTAATCTAATTTAAATGTGTATCGGAACCACTTATATTTGTTACTACTCTCTTGATGAGCAATTAGTTCTTTTCTTGCTTTCCTTTCCTGATTTACTTACAGCTAAAATCCAGCAGAGGTGAGAATCATTTATTAAATCATCCTAAGTTTTCTACACCCAAATAAATCTTTTTCTTTTCTTCCCCCACTGGTTATTAGATGAGATAAATAAACTAAAAAGTCAAGGCCTCTCTGCTTTATTCATGAATCATAACTAAGTAACAAGGACACATGTAAAAAGACATGGTCCAACAATGAGATTCATCAAGAGAATGTAAATCAACACCACAGTGAGAGAGACCAGTTCATACCCACTAGAGAAGCTAGAATCAAAAAGACAGCAACAAGCGTCAGTGAAGATGTGGAGGATGTGAAACCCTCACAGGCTGTTGGTAGGCATGTAGAGTGGTATCGTTACTTTGGAAAACAATCTAGCAGTTCCTCGACTGGTTGAATATGTCAGCAATTCCACTCCTACATATTTACCTGAAAAAATGTGTACAGTAAGGTTCAAAGTGGCACTGTTCACCATAGCCAGAAGAGCACTATTCACAATCTAAATGTCCATCCACTGATAAATGGGTAAACGAAATGTGGACTATCCATGTGATGGAATTTTATTTAGCCATAAAAAGGAATGAAATATCTCGGATATATGCTATGGCATGATAAAGCTTGAAAACATGTTCCTAAGTGACAGAAAGCAGTTATTGGAGACCATGTATTATATTAATTCCATGATAGTACAGACCAGGCAAATCTATTCAGAAAGTTAAGTTATGTTAGTGGCGGCACAGGACCAGGAAAATGGGAGTATAAGAGGGCATGAGGTTCTGTTAAAAGCAGTTAAAATCTTCTATTTATTGTGGTGAAAGTCATGGAGATCTTGGAACACACTAAAAGCCATTGAATTATGAAGTTTAAATGGCAAATTGTATGATATATGAATTATATCCCAATAAAGCTGTTCTTTCCTACCACAAAAAAAAATACAGAAGAGATGAGTAGAAGATATACAATTATAGGGATCAGTGAAACTACTAACTGTACCTTCAAAGTGGAATCACTTTTATTGTTAATATTTAATTATAAAAATACTCTTGGCAATCAACAAAAATGTAAAAGAAAGCCACCATTTATTTATCCTGTTCCATTTGCAAAGAACTCTACACATCTCACCTCAACCCCCCTAGGATACAGACCCATTATGCAGTTAAGCAGGAGTCTAAGAGAATGTTTACTTTCTTGTAGTCACAGGACTAGAAAACCAATAGAATCAGAACATGTACCCAAGGGTACCTGGGGCCATAATTGTGCTCTTTCCCCTACATTATTAAGACATCACAATAAAAGAGACACAGATTCATGTTTTCTCAATCAGCTATTTGCCCAGAGGAAATCACTACATGAATAATTAGGTATAAAGAACATGAGTAATTTGGTATAAAAAAGAAAGTGGCAGTCGGGTGTGGTGGCACACACCTGTAATCCTAGAACTTGGCAGGCTGAGATAGGAGGATTGCAGGTTCAAGTCCAGCCTCAGCAATGCAGTGAGATTCTCAGAAACCTGGCAAGACCCTGTTTCAAAAACATGGGCCTAGGAGTATAGTTCAAAAATAGAACACCCCTGAGTTCAACACTCTGTACTCTAAAAGGAAAAAGGAAGGAAGAAAGGAAAAAAGGAGGGAAGGAGGGAGGGAGGGAGGGATTGCCCAAAGACTTGCCCAAGGTTTCTGTACTTGTATTGCATGTTTCATTCTCTATTGCAAAGTAAGGAGCTAGCTGTTAAAAAATTTCAAGTGAACATTTTTTTTTTTTTTTTTGGAGTACTGGAGATTGAACTCAGGGGCATTCTACCTCCGAGCTATACTCCCAGTCCTATTTTTTATTCTTTATTTTGAAACAGGGTCTCCCTAAGTTGTGGAGTACCTCACTAGGTAGCTGAGGCTGGCCACGAACCCGGATCCTCCGGTCTCAGCCTCCCGAATGCTGGGATTACAAGCATGCGCCACCACACCTGGGTTCAAGTGAACATTTTATTCATTTTAAATCTTTGCTTATTTATCTTGTCTCTGTATTTTATGACTCAGACTTATTTAAAATGTAATCAGCAAAAAGCTGTAGAAATGTATTAAGCTCTAGAGAGTAGTACTCAGAGATCTGAGTACATGCTAAAAGGGGCAAGTGCGGCTTCCTCTTTGCTGTTAACAGGATTCAACCCTCCAGAATTCAGAAAGGGCATGAATGTGGCATTTACAGGTCTAAATGTGAGGTTTATATGCTTAATCTATTTACTTGGATCCACAATTTCTATTTGCCTCTTAATAAACTTGCCCAACACTTCCACGACTTCTACAGAATAAGACTTTCATTTTCCATGAAGTGTGAAAATTCTATAAAGTAAAGCATATCAAAAATAAGTGCATGTGCCATGGGTCAGCATGATAGCGCTTATGGATCTTTGGCCTCTGTGGTGAAAAGAATTTCAACACGGGCCAGTCGGAGACAAAGGCAGGAGTTTTATTTAGGAAAGTGAGGGACTAGAGGGAAATGGTAGGCGAGGGGAGATCATCTAGGCCAAAAGGGTCTTTGCACCCTTTTCAGTCCTTATATAGAATTCCCAAGAAGGGGTGCACGCAGCTGAGGTCTGGATCTCCTCTTCCTCAGGTTTCTTAGCAATGATGGGTAGTGGCTGGTTGACATCTGACTTTTGTCTTCATAGATCTCAGGAATCTCAGGTGAGGACAAGGGCCATTGAGATTAATAGTGTGGGCTCATTGAGGCTTTGGCCTCAGACCAGACACACCCTATAGGGTAGAGTTAGAGATTATGAACTCTCCAGATCTTAAACTATATTTTTCCTTTTCCTTCCCAATCTGTCTCCTTTCTGCCTACATTTTTATTCCTTCTACAGGGATGGATCTCTTTAGAAATCCTCACTGAACCATACAAAATTGGTGATTTTTGTCCACTGCAGACAGACCAAAAAGCACTGTCATATAGTTCATCCTACATATAAAAAAACACACATTTTCTGAATTTAGACTTAACATTCAGATGGTTAACCAACCTTAAGTTTTAACAATATTCCAAAAACACCAGCATCAGAGGCCATCGTCCAAATCTAGAGGCTGTCACTCAATAAATTTGTGATGGTGAATAAAACCACACTCTGAGCTTTTGTAGCTCCCTTTCTAAAACCTGGGAATTAAAATTCCTGCCTGGATTCACAAGGTTGTCTTTGGATGTCACAGGGGAAATTCAGGTTTCATAGAGTTCAAGTATTTCCACAAGATTGGTAATAGTAATTTAGGTCTTGCTTAGTTTTGCAATTTCCACAATACTCTGCAATGTGGAAGAGCAGAAGGACCATTTTTGGGGTTTTTGTTTTTTAATTGGATTAGATGAGGTTTGAAATCAGACTCCACAATAACCAGTTCTATGCCCTTGGGCATGCTGCCTGACTGTGCTCCTTAAGTTGCCTCATTTATCAAAATGGTAACGAGGACACAGCTACTTTTCTGCTCCTGCTAATCAGTTCCATGTAGAACTCTGAATCCACTGTCGTCAAAACCTTCAAATATATATATATATATATATATATATTTATATATACATATTTTGTATATATATATATTTTGTATATATATATTTTTTGTATATATATATATATTTTTAATTAAGAAACTGGAAACCTGAATCAAGAGAAACGGTGTCCTAATTTTTAGGAAATTAAGCTAATAATTTGTTGGCTACTGTTTTTATTTTGTTGTGTTTCACTTTGGTTTGTTAATAACATAATTTAGGACAATTTAAAAACTGGGCTGCCAATTTATAACCTCACACCTAGAGAAATGCCTGGCACACTGTCAGTGCTAAACAATTGACTGAGTTAACACCCTCTGGATAATTAAAAGGGGTACCTTGAGGATCTCAAGGTATTTTATGTAGTTCATTCCCTATTTGGCATTCCGTGATGGTTTCTAATGTTTTAAAGAGCTTTTTTTTTTGCTGTTGTTCAATTTAGTGGCCTAAGATAAGCCTCTTAAGAGTATACAATACACAAATATACAAATTATCCTTTACCTGTTATTACCACAAGTAAAATCAGCAAACAGATAATAAATTTGCCTTGGGAGTAGTTTCACAATGTGATGATGAATTTTATCACTGAGCTGCTGGAAGGACCTCAGGTTCTAGGCACATTAGGGAGGAGGTGATATATTCCTTGTTGGCACAAAAATCTCAGGCAGTCCAAATCATCCTATCGGTTTCCACCCTTAGATTTGTGATGCTATAAACGTGAAGATTTTTATTTCTGTTTTGCAGGACCAGTAAGCTTTATCTCCTCTGTATGTAGATTTCCTTCCCATTGCTAAACCCTGTCTCAACAAATTGCAGAAAGAGCAATGCCTGTGTGTTAGAAACAGAAAAGGCTCATGGGCATTTCAATAATTTCAAGTCTGAGTCTTATGCGCCAGTCTTCTCATTTATCTGTTACAGTAATGCAACTACGTGGTACTATTGTAGTCTTAAGACACACTATGCTCAGATTCAGTAATAAGTCCAGGCACCTGACCTATGTCTGCCCACACACTTAGAAAAAACAATGAACCGGGTGCACACACCTGTAGTCCTGATGATTTAGGAGACTAAGGCAAGAGGATTGCAAGTTCAAGGCCAGTCTGGGCAACTTAAGGAGACTCTGTCTCAAAATAAAAAATAAAATGTTCTGGGTTTGTAACTCAGTGTTAGAGTACCCCTGAGTTCCATCCCCAATGCCACAAAAAAAGAAACAATGTACCAAGTATTCCATAGCATTCAAATGTGCTCCCACCTCCAAAATTTGACAAATGTCTAATAACTCTAATAACAGCATCATTATTATTTGTTTGTTTTGTTTTTAATACTGAGGCTTGAACCAGGAGCATTCTACATCCAAGGTATACCCCAGCACTTTTTATTGGTTTTTTTGAAACGGAGTCTCACTAAGTTGCTGAGGTTGGTCTGGAACTTGCAATCTTACTGTCTTAGTCTCCCAAGTACTAGGATTACAAGTGTGCACCACCATACCTGACTCATCATTATTTTTAACTCTTTCATATTCTCTGATGGCACCAATAAGCACGGCACGGTAGTACATACCTGTTATCCCAGTACCTGGGAGGCTGAGACAGGAGTATTGCAGGTTTGAGGCCAGCTTCAGGAACTTTTGGACACCCTGTTTAAAAATAAACAATAAAATAGGGCTGAGGTTTTACCTCAGAGGTAGAAAGTCCCTGGGTTTAATTTCCAGTACCAGAAAAAAAAAGAATGAACCTAAAACCACCTAAAACCTAGAACCTAAAACTTTGTTCCTTAGAATATAATACTTAAGAGCCGGGCATGGCGGCGCACGCTTGTAATCCCAGCATTTGGGAGGCTGAGACCAGAGGATCCCGGTTCGAGGCCAGCCTCAGCTACCTAGTGAGGCACTCCGAAACTTAGTGAGACCTGGTTTTGAAATAAAGATTAAAAAATAGGGCTGGGGGTATAGCTCGAAGGTAGAAAGCCCTTGAGTTCAATTCCCAGTACCACAAAAAAAAAAAAAAAAAAAAAAAAAAAAAAAAAAAAAAAAAAAAAATATATATATATATATATATATATATATATAAACTTAAATTAATTTATCAACTTGTCATTCTATCCAAAAATACACCAGATTTAGATTCACTAAACTAAAAATAAATAAATAAATAAAAGAAATGAAATTATTTAAAGATCAAGTTTTCTGAATCAAATCATCTCTTTGATCCAATTATATAAAACACCAGATAATCTAATATACTACTTCCTAATGAAAGTAACAAAAGTAAATGACAAGAATATGCCAGTATTTAAGATGGGAGATGGGGAAGAAGAAAGTATTTGCTTTTGTTATCATCTGTATTATCTCACCTTTTCCTAGCCACCACCACAGTCACAGGGAACTCTCAGCACTAACTTTAATAAAATGTGACCTTTTCTAAACAAGGCTATACCTTGCCTGTGTTCACATTCCATGAACCAAGAAACAGGGACCAACCAATGGAGGAGCAATGCCAGTCAAGGTCCCTCTCCCTTGTCTCCATGAGGGGAGATTCAGAACCCTCTGAATAATTACTTTCTAAGATCAAATTGTAGAAGGCAAGTTGCTGAAGAATGTTTTAATACAATCCCTGCATACAAAAGGACAGAGGAGCAAAGGGAAGGGAGGGAGACGAAAACTAGCTTAGCTACCTTGCATATCATCCCCAAAAAGGTAAATGTTTTACATACAGTAATCAAGAACAGCAGGTTTGGTGGTGCCTGCCTGTAACCCCAGTACTTGGGAGGCTGAGACAGGAAGATCACAGGTTCGAAGACAGCCTTGGCAAGGCAGTCGGACTCTCAGCAACCTGGCAAGACCCTGTTTCAAACACAAAGTGAAAAAAAAAAATAAAAAAAGGCTGGGGTAGAATGCCCCTGTATTCAATCCCCAGTACCATGTATACACATGTAGGGCACTGCCATGTTAGTCTGGAAAGTCGGGTGGGTAAAAGATTAACAAGCCTGGGCTTGTTTCCGATTTTCTCAGGCAAAATGGCCCTGAAGCTAATCAGAGAAAACATAAGAGTCCCCAGGCCTGTCAGATGTCTTTGTCCAATTACCAAATGACTCCAGTCCCTAGATCCCACCCTAATGGGCCAAACCTATGTCAATACTCCCCGTGTCCCTTCCTAAGCCCGCCTCAACGAACCAGCCAATCCTCATTGTCTCTGTAGCTCATCCCAGCCCTGGCAACAGGGCTCCACCAATCCCTGTGCCTTTTCTTTGTCACCTTTCCCACCTATGTTAAACCCCCTATAAAGGCTAAACTAAGACAAAGTCGGGGTTTGCGCCATGATTCCACTGCGTTGGATGAGGCTTGGACCCTAACTCAAGTTAGCAATAAATCTCCTTCTTGCTTTTGCATTATTCTGTATGAAGTGATTGTCCTTTGGTGGGGAACTGGGATTTAAGCATCTCTCTCTCTCTCTCTCTCTCTCTCTCTCTCTCACACACACACACACACACACACACACACACACACACACACACACACAAGAAACAGCCCAAAGACTGCCATAAGAAGGAAAGAACTAATATAGTTACAATTTTCAGGACACCTTTCTGGTAAGGAAACACTCTAAGGTACCTTGCTACCTTTAAAATCATTTTTCAATTACAGCCCAATGAGAACAACAGCTGAAATAAATTATTTATCATGGTTCCAAATCCAAACACATTCATTTTTTTACAAATTTACTGAGGTTTATTATCATAAAATTCACCCATTTCAAGGATACGATTCAGTGATTTTTAGTAAATTTACCCAGTGGTGCGACCATCACCATAAATCAGTTTTAGCATATTTTCATCACTCTAATAAGATCCCTGATGTTCACTTAGATTAATTCCATTCCCTTTCTCTGACATCCACTAATCTGTTTTCTCTTACATAACAGGTCCACTCCTCTGGCATTGTCCCTCAGTTACTTCCTTTGCCCTCCCACAAGGCCTTTGGCCTTCCCAACCCTTTTTTGTGCTTCCCTTTTGTCCTGGATTCTAAAGTGAAGCCACACCTAAATGGTTTGGAGGTCAGGTTTTAACTTGCAGAAAAGTAGTATGTGTATAAAAAAGAACTCCAGGAACTAATCCCAGGAGGTTGTGGTACACTGCAATGTTCCTGAGAAATATTAAAAGATAACACATGTCCTAAATCTGGAGGCCCCATTCCCCACATAACTTTCCTGCTCTGCTGCTCCTTTCCCTCCCTAGAAAAACCCTTTGTGCCCTTGAACCTGGTAAGATGGGGTTGTGGGAGAATAGTTCCTCCATCTTCTCACAATTGCCAGCCCTTGAACAAACTTGACTCCTTCCTACCAACTCTCATCCCCAGGTCGGCCTTCCACCAGTGAGGCAGCCTGGACTTCCAGTTGCATTTCTACAGATTTGCTTTTGCCGGGCATTTCATACAAATGGAATCATACTACATCCCACCACTTTCCAAATATGAAGTCACACTGCTGGGCTTAAGTTCTATCACAATAATTGAACCTACTCTTCATAGAGTTATTGATAAGAGTAAATGAGATAATTTTGTGAATTACTTAGAACCCTGGCTAATACATACCAAGTGCTCAAAAATGAACAGTAAGCTAGTTAAGATACTAATGCTATAGAATACTGTAGCCTGTAACAGCAGAGCTTCCAATTCAAACTATTCAAAAATGAACTCTAGGCTGGGCATGGTGGCACACAACAATAATCCCAGTATTTGGGAGGCTGAGACTGGAGGATTGAGGTTTGAGGATAGCCTCAACAATGGAGCAAGACTCAGCAACCTAGAGAGACCTCTTTCTAAAATAAACAATAAAATGGGAAATAGGCTAGGGGGTAGCTGGGAGGTAGACTGCCCCTGGGTTCAAGGCTCAATTCCCAATGAGTGTGTGTGTGTGTGAGTGTGTGTGTGTGTGTGTGTGTGTGTGTGTGTGTTATACACACTCTACATCCACCACTGCAAAACTACTCTCCTTCCTGTCTTTTCACACAGGAAATAGTATGAGCACCTAAGCTTTGGTGAATTCCTAAATTCTTTCTTACTCATTCTCACTTGCAGTCACTAATACCTGTAGAGTCAACCTCTTTACTTCCTTGGATTTGTCTTCTTCTCTTTCTTCAACTTTAGTTACAGACCTCCATTTCTTCTTTTTTTAAATTTTTCCTGACTTAGTGCAAAAGCCTCTGAACTTGTGTGTTGTCCCTATCTCCAAAGGGGTCTTCCTCTAATCTATCCACCCCACTTCCAAAAATGCATGTCTCATTTCTCTGTTTCAAAGGCTCCCCATATCTTTTAGAATGGCTCCTTTAGCCTACCGCCAAGAGCCCATCACAAGCTGACTTCTGCCTCTCTGTATTTCCACCTCTGACCAGCTTCCAGAACACACCCTCACAGCATCTCTGAGAGACTGCCATTTACCTTTCAAGTCTTAGTTCAAGTCTGGCTTTATCAGATTCCCTGGACTACCTAGCATGATTTGGAGGTCTCTCTTGTGTCCAGAGCTGAATGATCTAATATACAAAAAGCAGTTCTCACAGTGCCAACAACTCAGCAGGGTGGCTCCTCTGGCGTCCAAGGTTAGCTTTATCTAGCTGCAGGTAGAGGATAGGGAAGGGAGGAGGAGCACAGAGAGGAAGCCAGAGGAGGAACGAGACAGCCGACCTGTAGGGACTAGAAGGAAGGAGGGAAACACAGAGAAAGGAATTCCCTGAGGACAAAGAGTGCAGGCCAAAGAGGAGGAAGGGACAGGACCCACATCTCTCGGGCCTGCGGCTGGGATAGACATGTGAACCCTTCCTTTTCCTCCTCTGCATGATGACAATCATATGCTTTTCCTTTCCAGCCTTCTGATTCTGAAACTGTATCACTCACAGTGATCTGAGCTCCATAGTGGAGGAAAAACTGACACACTTCCATCTGCTGGAGACAACAGCTCATTTCCTCTCTGAAGCATTCTCCACATTTGCTGTCAATCAACCAGGAGTTACTTTTCAGGTTTTCCATCTGTTTTCATTCTTTTTTTCTTTTCTTTCATCAGAATCCATGGAAAACCAGACTTATTTCAACATGTTATAAATATCAAAGAGGTTTAGGCGAAAGAATCAAGAGTTAAAAGAGGCATTAGAAATTATCCTAATCAGCAGTTTCCAACATTTTCTGCACACTCCCCATTAAGTAGATCCATTCTTCCATTCAACCCAAGCCTGGCTTTCAAACTGTTTCTTGGACCTTCCTTTTTTCTTTTTATTTTTTTCATAATGTCATTCCCTAATAGTCAAAAGTTAAGACTAGCAAATCAATATTCTGACCAATATAAGACACTCAGTGCTAAGACCTTTGAATTTATATAATTATTTATCAAAACCTAAAACAAAACAAATCCCAACCTTTTTTTATCCTAGGTAATCCTTTATCTGACCATTGCAAGCTCTATGGTATTAATGGAAATTGGTGATGGTCTCTGACCTTCCCACACTCTTCTCAAACTTCAAACTACTGACCTCAGTCAACCTCCAGATTATAGCAGCAAAACCCAAGAGCTCCTCTACATTAAAACTCATAACCAACCCTAATTTTCTATTGTTCTTCACAGGATCTTAATAAAAGTCTTCTTGCCCTACCAGAAGTTCTCATCCTGGGCTTCAAAGGGAGAATTCAGTTCCTAAACTTAGATTAAAAAAGAATAATAATAATAAAACATGCTTTATCATTGCTAGTTTCTTAACAAAACTTAGCACTACCATGCCATGGTAGTGAGTTTGTCACCAGTAAGAATCACACTTTTCTATCATAATACAGTTGTTATGAATTTCTCAAAAAAAAAAAAAATTTATGTTCATGACTATTTTGACTTTTTTTTTTTTTGGTGGTAGTGTTAGGGATGGAACCCAGGGACATTCTACCTCTGAGCTACACCCCCAGCCTTATTTTGTTTATTTTGAAACAGGGCCGAAGTTACACAGGGCCTTGCTAATGGCTGAGGCTGGCTTCCAGACTGTGATCCTCCTGTCTCAGCCTTCCAAGTACTGGGATTACAGGTGTGCACCACAACACCAGGCATTACTTTGACTTTACAGTAGCTAATGGGCCTATCACCTGGTTTTGTGACTATCAAATAGATTAATAAGGATAGATGTGTTACTACATAGTGAATTAGAGTTTTAGTGTTTTTGATAAATGTATCTCAACATACTGATTCCTAAGTGATTTGTTTTATGCACTTAAAATATTATTCTAGGGAAGAAGCCCAAAGATTTCACCTGCTGGCTAAAAGGGCCCCATAACACTACAGAGCTGCTTCAAAAGCAAAAATTCATGGAGATTCTGTGTACCCTGCAAAAACAAGCTGGCAATTCTAACCAACCCTTGAGAAAGAAATCAGGAAAGCCTGAGTAAACACAAAAGTTCATACATTTACGGAGTGGTGGAAAAAGCTGCATTCAGACTCAGATTGCCCAAAAGCTCCTCTATCCCAGTCCTTGGAGTGGGTCAGAAGCCCAAGCTCTGGAGACAGACATGACTAGGCTCAAATCATGGCCCAATGTCTTTAGGCAAGTTTGTTAGTTTCACAGAGTTTTTCTTTTTTTTTGGAGGTCCTGAGGATTTAACCCACTGCTTGACACATATTAGACATAGTGCTCTACCACTAAGCTGCATCCCTAGCCCCAGAAGTTTTCTTTTTTCTTTTTTCTTTTTTTTTTTTTGTTGTTGTTTTGTGGTACTGGGGATTAAACTCAGGGGCATTCTACCTCCGAGCTACACCTCCAGCCCTATTTTTTATTCTTTATTTTGAAACAGGGTCTCACTAAGTTGTGGGGTTCCTCACTAAGTAGCTGAGGCTGGACACGAACCTGGATCCTCCAGTCGCAGCTTCCCAAATGCTGGGATTACAAGCGTTCGCCACCACGCCCAGCTTGTTTTTCTTATTCACAAAAGAGTAAGAATTGTCTTATTGGGTTGCGAGGATGAACTGATATAAAAATGTAAAGATCTTAATATTTTGAACATAATTATTAAACATGTATAATAATCTATTTGTTCCTGAATATTTTTTATAAAATGTTGGGGGGGTGCGTATACTAGTGATTGAACTCAGGGGTGTTTTACTACTGAACTACACCCTCAGCCCTTTTTACTTCTATTTTGAGACAGGGTCTTGCTAAGTTACCACACACTGGCTGACCAGAAGGGAGAGCAGCCCTCTCAAAGAAGCAACAACCAAGACTCTGCCTCTTTACAGCAAAGACCCTGGACTAAGCCAAAGAAATGAATTATGACAGCCAGATCTGAAGAGAAGCAACTAAAAAGGAGACTGTAATGTGTCTTGAAACTCGGAAGGAGAAATCAGAGTATCCATGCTGGAAAGCATGTGTCCCTTGATGACAGCTCACACTGGTCGCCGTGATTAAAGAGTACAGTCAATATGCTCTCTGGGCTCAGACATGAGGCCCTGCCGGAGGGGAGTTGTGTCTCCATAGATCACATAGCACCAAGAGCACCAAGCAAAACCTGTAAACCTCAAATGTGACTTGGGAGGGAAACTCCAACACAACACCGATTTTATTGGTGTGATTTCAGCAGTGCACACTTTCCTATTACTCCCATAAAGTATTTTACTGATATAAAAGTACCTTCATGCCTTATATAAGTGCTTCCTGGACACATTCACATATCACCCGTATCTTTGGCTCCTAGGAACTTCAGCAATTTGC
Source organism: Graphiurus murinus (assembly GCA_004027655.1). Taxonomy (NCBI): domain Eukaryota; kingdom Metazoa; phylum Chordata; class Mammalia; order Rodentia; family Gliridae; genus Graphiurus; species Graphiurus murinus. The sequence goes on along the minus strand of PVLC010001578.1, from coordinate 13,456 downwards.
CAGTTTGCAAACAGGGAAGGGGGGAAACCTAAAGAATTACAATAGGCCTAACACCACAACCAACAAGTTTACTGCCTTTGTGTCTTCGATGGCTGTTTCTTCCTTGGCTTATACAGAATTACACATAAGGGCATGAGGATTACGTTATCTACTCATAAAATTTAACAACAGGATTGAACTTTCAACAAATTTGGAATATGATGATGCTCTTTAAACAAACATTATATGTTGGATTTAATATCTTTCCTCTTAGTCTTGTGTGTGTGTGTGGGGGGGGGGGGTACTTGGGGTAAAACCCAGGGGCCTTCTACCTTTGAGGTATACTCCCAACCCTATTTTATGTTTTTTTTTTTTTTTTTTTTTTTTAATTTAGAAACAGGGTCTTCCTGTTTCAAAATAAAGAATAAAAAATAGGGCTGGGGGTGTAGCTCAGAGGTAGAATGCCCCTGGGTTCCATCCCCAGTACTGCAAAAAAAAAAAAAAAAAGACTTAGTCCCTTCAGATTTGGTGGGTAAGGTGAAAAAAAAAAAAAAAGAAACAGGGTCTTGGTTAAGTTGCTGAGAGAGCCTTACTAGGTTGCTGAGGCTGACCTCGAACCTGTGTCTCAGCCTCCCAAGTACTGGGTGGGATTAGAGGTGTGGGCCACCACACACAGCTTAACTTAGTCTTTTTAAAAATGAATTCATCACCTCTGGATCAAAAACCTCTCTACTTAAATGTCTGCTTTTATAAAAATTGTTTACAACGTGCCTCATGAATTAACAATTTTTAATAGGCTCTTAGTAAACATCAAATTTAAAGATTTTTTTTGGTTTTATTTTTGAGCAGACAGGTAGCTGTTGGGTAAATATATTCCACTTGTCAGGTTTTATAGTTTCATATCAGACATATACAAAATTAATTATTTTTCAAATTCACCATTGAAAATCATATCTTAGGCAGCAGTTTCCACTCAGTAAGAATTAATCTGAGTATTATTTTAAATCTGCAGACCAACATTCAAGCTACAAATTTTGAAAGGCCAGATGCTTCTGTCTTGCAAAACTCCCATTTCTAACTACATAATTCAACAACACTCTCAAAAAACACAAAAAACAGATATAATTGTGTAGTAGGCAATCCTCATCCTGATACTGATTTTTCTACCTGAGGACTGCATCCAGACTGCAACCATTTGACAAGAGTGGACTCTCAAAGAGAACAGAAGATGGCAATCCAGATCAAAGCAAAAACAGCCTTCTCCCTTGCCAATAAGGAAAAAAAACCTCCTCTCACGGCAGTACATTATTGACATTCTTTTTTCCATGAGGGCCTCCTGGGTAGTCCAAAGAACAAAAAAGTATCAAGACCAGGCTGTCAACAACCAAGCAATGACGCAGAGTCACTTTGCAGGTGTCAAAACCTCAATCACAGAAAATCAGGACCAGTGGGTAGACCACATGAGAAAAGGGATACCAGAAGAATACCAAACAGCTGCTTAGCAAAGCGCTAAAGCAAGGCAGATACCCATGGGGAGGTCAAGCAAAACACTTGGAGAGCACATTGAAACACAGCCTGAAACAATGTAACAAACCAGCAGACAGCTGGGAAACAACTGCTTGGAAACACAGGATCTCGGCTACAGAGGCAGAGGGGGCCAGGTTAACAAACAGCCACACTAGCATCTGAGGGGCGGCCACTCTGGAGGCAACAGCAGGCGATTCCTGCAGGCCAAACAGGACTGCCAGGACCACTCACAGGGGCTGGGGGGCCAGCACACAAAGACTCACTGTTACATGAAAACCACTGCTCGCCAGCACACTCAGGATCAAAGGATTCGCTGGGACAAAACCTATAAAAATCACACTAGCATATGATCTTCGATCTTCGCCATCTCAATGCCATCCTGGTCTCTCAGGCAGCACGTCTGCCAAATTCTACAAAAACCACCAGAGAAAGGGCAGTCGGTAAAACTGAAGTCTGACCTTGAGCATGAACTCCTAACAACTGGATCACAGACCTGTGTTTCTTGGCTATGAGTGTCCAGATGTGCTCTCAGGGATGAGGAAGTTTGCCAGAGAGCTTTTAAAGAATGTGCAGGCTTGTAATCGCAGTACTTGGGAGACTGAGACAGGAGGATCACAGGTTCAAAGCCAGCTTCAGCTAAATTCGAGGCCCTCTGCAAATAAAAAATAAAATAGGCCTGGGGTGTAGCTCAGAGGTAGAATGTCCTTGGGTTCAATCCCAGCACCCTCGTCCCCCCTCCCCCCACACACACAAAGAATGTCTCCATTTATATAAGTGCATGGTAAACTTCTCCAGCTAAGGGCCAGATAGTGAATACCTTACCTGAAGGGCCTCCAGGTGTCTGTCGCAACCACTATGCCACTGCAGAGAAAAAGCTGATGCAGACAATACACAAAAGAATGAATGGGTGTGGATGTTTTTGGAAAAACAGACTGCAATCCAGGAGTGGTGGCACATGCTTGTAATCCCAGTACATGGGAGGCTGAGATGGAGGATCACAGGTTCGAGGCCAGACTCATCAAATTAGCAAGACCTTGTTTCAAAATAAAATAGGGCTGTAGCTCAGAAGTAGAATGCCCCTGAGTTTTATCCTCCATACAACAACAATAGATAGGTTGCAGAAGGGATTTAGCTCACAAGCTCCCCACCCCCAATTTAGATTATAATCCAAACTGCACACACACACACATACAAATCTATATGAATATGCTATCTCATTTGGATCACCAACTTGCAGCCAAATAAAGCTACGTGATTTCTATGATCATATTTAACCAAATACTACTAAAATCCTCAAGGTTAATGAGAATAGAATAAAAGCGGACTTCACAGGTTTCATGGATCTCTGCAGTCTTCTTTCCCACTTCCAGGAAAATTTGGTCCTTCCTTAACAGAGCCCCTGTTTCCTATGGTGAACCTATTCAATAAGGTGTAAGACAGGCAAACTTGCTTCTATTGTCCACTCTCAGGTTAGACCAAAGATACAGGCACATGGCCTAGGTTTACACAGAGAACCCCATCATTTCTCTGCTAACAACTGTGGTTCATGGATGATGACCTAAATCAGGATCATTAAAGCTCTCCCAGGAAAGGAGGAGGGATAGAACTCTAGGTGGTCACTGGCTCTAATGACCATGATAGTCAGACCAAGAGATGAAAAGAAGCCAAGTCCTCATGAGCCAGTTAGAGGTCTTCTGTTCAGATAAGCAAGAGGCTCCGATCACCATGAACTGGGCTTATCTCACTGTTACAGACACAATGTTTGTGTCTCTTCAAATTTCATGTTAAATCCTAACACCCAACGTGATAGTTGGAGGAACTCAGAGGGGTGAAGGCCATAGGGCAGAGCCCTCATTAATGAGATTAATACCTTTATAAGAGGCCCCTGGAAATCTCTCAAACCTTCTGCCACATGACATGGTGAAAACATGGCCATCTATGACCCAGGATGCAAACCTCCATCAGACTCTGAATCTGCTGCTGCCTTGATTGTGGACTTCCCAGAACTGTGAGAAATAAATGTCTGCTATTCCTAAGCCACTGGGGGTATGGTATTTTGCTACAGGAGCCTAAATATATGAAGATTACCACCAAGGTTCTTTATCACCAAAATAATATGCTAGCAAATATAAAGCTGTCATGACAAAGTTTTAACAATTCAAAGTATCAACAGAAGCATTCCAAACTCCAAAACACCCACGCCATGTTGGTGTTGTGAGCAGAAATGATGTACAACCTCAGGTTTCCTCAACTATTAAAGAAAGGAAGCATGCCCTTCCATATTCCTTGACCAAACACTATCATCTGATATGTTTTCTTTTTACCCACATGCCCGACACTGAAACCTGATAATAGTCTTTTACCCCTCTGCCCTTGACCCTCCACAGGCAGTAGATTACCAAGGCAACTTTTCTTCTACTTTCCATAGCTAATATATTCAGGTTTCTTTTTTTCTTTTTTTTTTTTTTTTTTTTTTTTTTTTTTTGTGTGTGTGTGTGTGTGTGTGTGTGTGTGTGGTACTGGGGATTGAACTCAGGGGCATTCTACCTCCGAGCTATACCCCCAGCCCTATTTTTTATTCTTTATTTTGAAACAGGGTCTCACTAAGTTGCAGAGTGCCTCACTAGGTAGCTGAGGCTGGCCTGCGAACCCGGATCCTCCAGTCTCAGCCTCCCAAATGCTGGGATTTCAAGCCTGCGCCACCACACCCAGCATATTCAGGTTTCTTTTTCAGTTATGTTCCTACTTTATTTTAAACCTCATCAACTCTGGGAATAAAGATCCTCCAACATAATGCTCTATGGCCTATGTAATCCTCTAATTTTTCTGTTCTCTCTGCTTTGGACTTCACCCTACTGCAGATGATCCTCCAATCTTTATCATGGAACGCAAGGCCCCAGTGACCTGGCTCCCACCAATCTGCCAATTCATCTATTCCCTCCTCCTACCTCCGTCCTGTCCTCCAGCATTAAGTCTTACTCTGAGACATAGTCCTCCTTCTCGCTTATCCTTATTTAACCTAATCATATTTATTCTTCAAGAGTCAGTTGAAGCATAAGCTTCTCACAAGTGCTATCCTCCCCCCAGGCTGGGTCAAGTGCCTCTCTTAGGTACTCACTGAGAATCCTAAGCTTGCCACTATTTTAGTAACTGTTTACTTGGTTCTCTCTCCCCACCTGACTTTATGCGCTTTAAGATTATGAACTGCATCTTCTTCTGGGTCAGTGCCCCCATGTCTGACGTGGTTCCTGACGCAATTAGCATCTAGAAATGCTTGCTATAGGAACAAGGAAGTGACACGAGCTGGGAGCATCCCACACTGATGCTTTTTTGGGAAATAGAAAACTTCTAGATAAGAATGACTTCACACTTCTAAATCAAAGGCCAATGCCTCTTTGAGCTGATTTCCTGAATTTAAACTAAAAAAAAAAAAAAAAAAAAATCAAATCTCTCTCCCAAATTTGAATAGAATTACCATATTTTTTTCCACACCATAATGTGCAACATCAGAATACTCAGAAGGGTAAACATAGCCTTACTTTGCCTTCCTTTCCATCCACTTCTGGTAACAACAGCCACCTTTCTGGACCCTGAAGTAATTGCTCAGAACACACAAAACAATCTACAATGTCATGACCAAATATCATTAAGTCTTTGGGTTGACATGTAAATAAAGACAAAGATCTCTGTATTATTTTTATTGCTTTCATAATTTCCATTCATCTCCTTTTTCAAATATTCCCAATGTTGATAGAATAGCAATTTGTTTATGAGTGTCAATGAATTAGCTATAATTGATGTTGTACAGTCAGTGTTTTTCAGGGGGAAAAAAATCTTTCACAATTTTTTTTAAGTCAATGGAAACCAAAAACTATTTTACAAAAGAAACATTCATTAGTTTACAGGTACTAAAAGTTTGGAGACAGACTACCATTCTAGGTTCCATGAAAACTATAGTTATAGTGTTACTTATGTCTACCAATTTCAGTTCATTCTGGTAAACTCAGAACACGCAAATAGCTTATTGACAAACATAAAAAGATTTTCCTCAAATGCTGTAGATAAGTTGCATGTAACAAACATTTCCTCTATTCTTACATATACTTCCAAAGATGCCTAAAGGAAAACAAACAGAAAGTTGGGGCTAAGTTTGGGCTTATGTTTTTTATTCAGAAAAAGTTTAAATAATTTTCCTATCAAATTGCATGATTTAAGCTGGGCGTGGTGGCACATGCTTGTAATCCCAGCATTCGGGAGACTGAGATCAGAGGATCCGGGTTCGCAGCCAGCCTCAGCTACCTAGTGAGGCACTCCGAAACTTAGTGAGACTCGGTTTCAAAATAAAGAATAAAAAATAGGGCTGGGGGTATAGCTCGGAGGTAGAACGCCCCTGAGTTCAATTCCCAGTACCGCAAAAAAAAAAAAAAAAAAAAAAAAAAAAAAAAAAAAAAAAAAAAAAAAAAAAAAAAAAAAAAAAAAAAAAAAATTGCATGATTTACAGGAAATCTTTTAACTTCATTTTCAACCACTTTTCATAAATAATGATGAGAGAAAAACAAGAATAAAAATTTAAGATTATGCTTAGCATTAAAATACTTTTAACTTTAAAAAATCACCCAGGATCTACCTTATGTCTATAAGAGATATGGTATATGAAAAAAAAAAACCAAATTTAAGCCGGGCATGGAGGCGCACGCCTGTAATCCCAGTACTTGGGAGGCTGAGACTGGAGGATCCAAGTCTGCAGCCAGCTTCAGCTACTTAGTGAGGTCCTCTGCAACTTAGTGAGACCCAGTTTCAAAATAAAGAATAAAAAATAGGAACGGGAGTGTAGCTTGGAGGTAGAATGCCCCTGGGATTCTACCGTAAAAAAATAAAAAATAAAAAAATAAATTAAAAATTAACTAATCCTTTTATATATCCATTTGCTTATCTTTGTTTATTTAGAATTTCAGTTCTAAATAAACAAAGATAAGCAAATGGATATATACTAAGATGACAGTCTTTTATTAAAACGCAAATAAGCTTTTTTGTGACACACACCAACAATGTAGCATGCAATCAAAATACATCATAGAATTATTTAAAAAAACACTAAACATCTTCTTCCACAAACACAGCTAAATGCAGAGAACTTCCTAGCAGACATGTCTTGATTTCACCTCAAAAAACTTGTTACTCAGAGGTTCCAACTCATAAAGATACTAATCAAAATGATCCATCTTCTATTGCTATGTCTCTCTGTTTCTCCCACAAAGACAATGTCCATCCAGATTCTGCAGAAACGTCCCTCCTCTGGATCATAAAAGGAAAGCAGTGTGTCACAATAAGAAGGGGGCCAAGTCTTCAAGTCAGCTTCTCTGTTTCATCCAAGTTCATGTATAGAAAGGTCATTCTTAACCTCTTCTCTTGTAAGAAATAACCACAGCTTCCCATCCAACTCCAAAACCTGGACAAATAACATAGCTCGTCTTTTGTGTAGTTTTAAAAATCAACTGGGAAGTGTTTTTAATAGGGTCTAGAATTACTGGTTTCTTGAACCAATTTAAATTAATTCCAGAGAGTTGAGAAGCATTTTACAAAATCTATTGGCTGTTTGGCTTTAGTAACTTAAAAACCGTCTGACTCATTTTTCTTTAAACCACTAGAATCTAGTTAATTAAATAATAGTAGGTGAATTTTCACCTGAATATTCTAAAAATATTCTAAAGAACAGATGTGCACTAGCGCAAACTAGGCTGCTATCCAACAAGAACCAAAAGTGCTCTCACTTTTAGGAGCTTGCCACTTGCTGTTAGAATTTAGTTATCAACAGGAACAGAGCAAACATTCCAACTGAGCATGAAGGAACACCTAGGAAATAAATGAAGATTGTGGCTGACGTAAAACATCTCTGGTTCTCATGGTTTGTTCTGTTAATGTGCCTCATTTTCCACTGTACCTGTGGAAATAGGGCCAATGTTTCATCTCAAAACATTATTAAGTGGCCCAAAGTAGCCAATTTCAAGTCTTTATCTTGGGCAAATGAGTCCAAACCCATCATTACAAAATTGTGACCTGTTTTAGGCTGGCAGGGACTCCAGGGAGTCAGAGCCATTCCCCCCAACTGTAAAGAGAAAATTTACCTGTACTTTAAGAAGAAAATGTTTTTTTGTTTTTTTTTTTTGGTGGTGGTGGTGGTACCAAGGACTGGACAGAGGGCTGCTCTATCTTCAAGCTACATCCCTAGCCCTATTTTATTTTGGAAACAGAGTTTTGCTAAATAGCTGAGATTGGCCTTGAACCTGTGACCCTCCAGTCTCAGCCTCTGAAGTACTGAGATTATAGGCCTGCACCACCACACCCAGCAAAAGTTTTTCTTTTAGGGGGTAGGGGGGATAACCATTAGTATTCTCATAGTATCACGTATTCTTTTTGTATAAGGAATCCCTAGCAAAAATGTGAAGTAAATGTGAAAGATTTGCTTCAACTAAGAGAGAGGTCAACATTTTTAATTAGAGACCTAAGTGTAAATAAATTAACACAAGTTATAGGTCCTAGTGTTAATGCAAAATATGAGAGAAAGAAAAACAAGCTCCCAGAAAAGGTTTCAAACACAGCTTTTATATTCAACTCTTTTCACTGTAAACCAAAGTGTATAGAAAAATATTCCTGAGATTTGGGATAACCCTTAACATTATCTTTTCCAATAGAACTGAAAGCAAGCCTGTGTTTTCATTAGGATATTTCATTGTCTATGATGTGTATGGCAGAGCTTTTTCTTTGTTGTTTTTGGTTCTGGGGATTTTTACCCTGATCCTCAAACATCCTAGGCAAGTGCTATATCACTGAGCTATATCACCAGCCATTTTTTGTTTGTTTGTTTTGTTTTATCTTATTTTGAGATAAGGTCTTACTAAGTTACCTATGCTGACCTTGAACTTGGGGTCCTCCTGCCTCAGCCAACCAAGTAGCTGGAACTACAGGTATACATCACCATGCCCACCCAAAGATAATTTCTTGGTTAAGAGAAATAGTAAATAAGTATACTAGAAACGAGACATTGTAGAAGGGTCTTTATATAACTTATCTTATTAAATTCTCCCAATAACTCCCTGTAATAGGCATTACCCCCCTCATTCTATACATCAGGGAACAGAAGCTAAAAGAGTTTAATGAACACTATGAGTAAATAATAGTTACAGGATTAGAACTCCAGATTATCTAATTCCAAAGTTCTCATAATGTTTACTCAGCCACACTGCTGCTTAAAAATCTCTGAGAAAAAGCCAAACTTGGTGGTGCATGCCTGTAATCCCAGTATCTGGGAGGATGAGAGAGGAGGATCACTAGCTTCAGCCAAAGGTCAACTTTGAGAGACCCTGTTGCCAAGTAAAGAATAAAAAATAGGGCTGGGGGTGTAGCTCAGAGGGAGAATAGCCCTGGGTTTAATCCCCAGTACTGCCAAAAAAAAAAGCTCTGAGCTCTGAGAAAATATGTGGCTACCAAACACATCACCAGGCTTAGATATTAGGTACTGTCATCCAGTTCATGTACTCCAAATTCTCAATACACAACTGAAGTACACAAACATTTAAAGGCAGAAAAACCTTGCCTTATATATCAAGTGGCTTTTCTAAGCACCAGGCTACTAGAACTATTCTGCATATGAGAGTATTCCCAAGAAAAGGAATGTCAATGAAGAATGAGACCCCAATACCCAGTAACAACAAGCCCTACTAAGTAGAACCAAGTATCAAGCATTCTTTCCACATGATGCACCATAACTTGTCATTTTGCCCTCCAGAACAAGAGACTGCCCAGGATGTCTATTCAAAACAAGCCTTCATACACAGAGACCAGAAATATAGGAAAAACAATAGAAAAAAAAATAGAAGAGAACAAGAACTGCTGATGTGGTAAGACTGAGGACTTATGGCCACAGGAGGGGATAAAGATAAAAAGCAGGAGTAAATTGTGAAGGAAGGAGGAGCGTAGGCAATAAAAGCTTGTATAGTAGCAGCTCAACTGCAGACTCCAGTGAAGAAATTAGCTACAACACAGAAGTAGAACACAGCTCTGTTCTTCAGGGGAAGTATGAGATATTCCATGTACTGTGATTAATGGAATCATTCAGCCCTCTGGTCCAACATATCCTACATCTATGAATGTCTGCAAAGTCTATGCAGCTTTTTAAAACCACAGAGAACATACATCATACTATTTTACTTGATCTTCACTCTGTGGTTGGCAGTTATTATATTCACTTCCTGAGCAATTTAAATACAAAGTTCAAGAGAGCTAAGGACCTCAAGTACTTAACTAATAAAATGATAACTTCAAGACTAAACTCTAACCTTTTTTCTGGGTACACTACATCTACAACAAAGTACAAATAGTATTTCAAATAGAAAAAAGAACCTGGGTATGGTGGTGAATGCCTGTAATCCCAGTATTTGGGAGGCTGAGACAGGATTGCTGGTTTGAAGCCAGCCTCAACAATTTAGAAGGGGTCTCAGCAACTCAGTGAGACCCTGTTTCAAAATAAAAAACAACAACTGAGAATGGTGGCACACACCTGTAATCCTAGTACTTGGGAGGCTGAGATGGGAGGATCACAAGTTCGAGGACAGCCTCAGTAAGTAGTAAGACCGATTTTAAGACCCTGTTTCAAAAATAAAAATAAAACAAGGCTGGGTGTAATTCAGAGGGAGAATGCCCCTGGGTTCAATCAATCAATCAGTAAATAAATAAATAAATAAATAAATAAAATAGGGCTGGTGGTGTAGCTCAAAGGTAGACTGCCCCTGGGTTCAATTCCCAGTACCGTAAAATAAATGACAGATAGACAAATGATAGAACAAAGAAAATATAATTCATTTTCAAATGGCTTCTTAAAAAGATTTATATGAAACTGGAACTTAAAATCTCAGATATCCCCCAAGATCCCCAAATCCCTCTAGACACCTGAAGATTAAAGTGTACCACACTCCTCCCATCTTTCCTCCCTTCCTTCCTTCCTCCCTCCTTCCCTCTCTTTTCCTTCCTTTTTTTTTTTTTTTTTTTTTTTTTTTTTTTTTTTGCTGTACTGGGGATTGAACCCAGGGGCATTCTGCCTCCAAGCTATACCCGAGACCTATTTTTTAGTCTTTATTTTGAAACAGGGTCTCACTAAGTTGTGGAATGTCTCACCTAGGTAGCTGAGGCTGGCCTCGAACCCAGATCCTCTGGTCTCAACCTCCCAAATGCTGGGATTATAAGCGTGCACCACCATGCCCGGCTCTTCCTTACTTTTTTTTGTATTTTCTTTTCCTTTTTCAGTGCTGGAGATCAAGCCAGCATTCCAGGAAGGCATCCTACCACTGAGCTACATCACCAGCCCAGGGCCACACACTTCTAATCCTATGTAGATACCTTCACTCAATACCATTATCCAATGCCTGAATATCATCAATAAATTCCCATCTTTCATACTCTCAGCTGCATAAACTCTTACATTTTGCTGCCTGCCTAAAGTCCATAAAGTCTACAAAGTTTTCATGCAATACAAGCTAAATTTACTTACAATAGATTGTTCAGCAGAAGCACAAACTAATAAAGACAGACTCTAGAGACCAGGTCAGGCCTCAGGACTTCTTCAGATCTGAAGCCCAATGAAACTGAGGGAAAACCTAAATAAACACTAGCCTCACTTGCTATTAGTTGACTTCAAAAAATCACTGATTTTGGAGGCTAGGCAGCTGAGCAATATATTATTAGCCTCCCACTAGCTTTGCTGTGGATGACACCTCTGACTGAAGCCAACCAACCAGTTGAAATTGTTCTCCAGCAAAAGTCACTGTCTTTTGTTCTCCTCCCCTGCTCTGTATATTCACTGCCAGATAAGCTATTCCTGAAAAAAAAGAAAAAGAAAAAAAGAAAGAAAGAAACTTTCTAATCAGTAATATTTATTCAGAGTTACAGAATATGAACATTTGGAGACCTTCAGATAATAACACCATGTGCCTCGGAAAAGCAGCTAACCATGAAATTTATGACCAAGGCCAGTGCCCCCCTCACCTGTCTGAGACTAAAATACCTCTTCAAAATCCCTACATATATATGCCTTGCACCTGCAATCCCTAGTCAGGATGACATTTTTAGGATGAAATTCCCCATCTTCCAACTTGCCAACTTATTGCTAATAAAGTTCATTCTTCCCCCATCATTTCATCTCAAGTCCACAGATTCACTGAAGGACAGCCGAACTAATAAACCTTTTGCGGTTACACCAAGGCAACGGCCTACCAGTTTATTTATCAAAATCGGAATCAAATATTTGCATCTTTGGTTATATTACAAGAAAATGTAATTTTGTTTGTGATAGTGACAGATGTTTCTACAGAAATCACTTTCTGAAATTTCAACAGGCTCTTCGCTTTTCCAAAATTTAAAAAAATATCAAACTGGCACGACCATCTTAAGGAAGATATCTTTAAGGAAAAGAAAACAAAATGAAGCAGAGAGAAATGAAATAAATTGTCTCTACTCATATGCAGAGTACAGACACCTATCCTCAACCTTTTTTGCCCTAGGAATTTAGGCAACTCTTCCAAAGGTCTAAAACTCACTGGGCTCATCTGTAAAGTGTGTGTGTTGGGGGTGAGGGGGTGGGGGGCAGGGTGCTGGAGACTGAATTCAGGAGCATTCTACCTCCAAGCTACACCCCCAGCCCTATTTTATTTTTTATTTGAAAATAGGGTCTCGCTAAGTTGCTGAGAGCTTCACTAAACTGTTGAGGCTGGCTTTGAACCTGCAATCCTCTTGTATCAGCCTCCCAAGTACTGGGATTACAGGCATGCGCAACTAAGCAGGTCTGTACTATCTTTAAATGAAATAAGGCCTATTACCCAAAGTGTGGTCCACAAGCCTGCATTATCTGCTATGCCAGGAAATAACAGAAATGCAGAATCTCAGGCCTCCTTCAGGCAGAATCTGCATTGTAACAACTCCAGGTGATTTCCATGTAGACTAAAGTTTGAGAAGCTTGGTCTAAAAACACATACACAGTCATAGAAAGAGAGCAGGTAAGTGCCCATTTCAGTATCTCTTTAGGGGAATCATAGGGAGATCCATTGAGTTCTAAGAAATCAGAGGTTTTAGCTGTCTTTAAATGATTCTTTAAAAGTCAAGTATCCTTATGAATGTAGGAAGGCAAGCTGCAAAAGAGGACCAGGTCTAAACCCCCCTCCCTGCCATAGGTAGCCTGAACATCGTACCACAAGTGCAGGTAAAATAGTCACCAAAAATCCATCTGTAGAAATAGCTGAAATTATGCTGATGACAAGAGATTTTTAAAACATTAAAATTTCCACTTCTCTTTGATGTGGGAAAAAAATCAATAAACATCACTGTTTTTGAAAGAAAAAAAATAAAAACTTAAATAAAGAGATCACTTTTAATGGGCTATTTTAAATAGAAGATTAGACATTCCTGGCAAACTACACTTGGTAATTTCAGCACACCAATGTCTTTAATAGATTTTTATTCAAATCTCAAATTCATTTTCTTTGTTAACTCAGTACATTTCCCTAGAAGGGTGGGTTACTCTATAAAACCTTGTCTCATTAATATAAATTCAGTGACACAACTCAGTACCATGTCTTTTCCTTTCAATAGAATAATAAGGATAACCTTCCTATTTTAAATGCAGTTTACCAGAGGAATTCAGGTATACCAGTTTTTCATATCAGCTATAAATAATTGCCTCCCTCTAAAGGGCCTATATCTGCAAATAAAAATGTCTTCTTGCCTGATTAAACTTCTTCATCATCTGAGAACTTTTCTTCTGCAAATTTGTAGTTGGAAAATTTGTCATTAGGAGCTTGCTTTGTCAAAACGAGCTCTTTTCAATTGCTTTGGGAGAGCAAGCCTACAGTTAATTATTTTGGGGGAGGAGAAGAGCAACCTGTTCTAAAAGAAGTACAAATGA
>PVLC010001577.1:114275-132919 GCA_004027655.1 Graphiurus murinus | reverse complement strand
ATACATGGCAAGTAAGACAGCAAAAGGGTGGGAGGGTCCAGGCTCATTCTTTTTATAACCATCTACTCTTACAGGAACTAATCCACTCCAACCACACGTGACCCACAGTATTAATCTGATATTCAACAGGGGGGCACCCCAAGGCCTAATTACCTTCCATTAGATGCCACCTCTTTTTTTTTTCTTGTGGTGCTAGGGATTGGATTAAGGGGCATTCTACCTCCAAGCTACACCTTCAGCACTATTTTAGTTTTTATTTGGAAATAGAGTCTTGCTAGATTGCTGAGTGCCTCATGAATTGCTGAGGCAGTCCTTGAACCTATGATCCTCCTGTCTCCGCCTCCCAAGTGTTGGGATTCTAGGGGTGCGTCACCACACCCTGCTAGGTCCCACCTCTTAAAGGTTCCACTATCACTACACTGTCATACCAGGGTCTGAGCTTCCAGAACATGAACCACTGGGAAGAAACTACATCCCAATTACAGCAGGCAGTGAGTCTCAGATTCGTTCTTGAACATTTTATTGGTCCAAGGTTATTGAAATGATTTGTCTCTGTTGAAAATCCAGAGAAATGGAAACAGGTACAGTGTTCTACTTTGACAAACAGATGTTCTTTAACAGCAAAGGATTTATTTATTTATTTATTTATTTATTTTGCAGTACTGGGGATTGAACTCAGGGGCATTCTACCTCCAAGCTACACCCCCAGCCCTATTTTTTATTCTTTTTTATTTTGAAACCGGGTCTCACTAAGTTGCGGAGGGCCTCACTAGGTAGCTGAGGCTGGCCGCGAACCCAGATTCTCTGGTCTCAGCCTCCCGAATGCTGAGATTACAAGCGTGCGCCACCACGCCCGGCTAACAGCAAAGGATTTAAACAGAAATACCTGAAGCGTTTTGGGAGCAAGCTCAGTAATTTCGTTTCCGTTTGTGACTTTGCATTTTCTTTGGGAAGCAGCTGGTGCTCTGGCTGGCAGGGAGGGGCTGCAGGCTTGTAGCTTTAGTATCTATTGATAGGGAAAGAAGTACAGCTGAGAAAGTTGGGCAGACCTGGGCCTCAGTCCCAGCCCTATCACTTACCAGCAGTACCTCCCTAGGTAAACCATCTAATTTTGCAGATTCTTGGCTTTCTCAATGGAAAAAATGGCTTAATATTGTAAATGGCTCAATGATATTCTTCTTGAGATGTTATTATGATAATTAAATAAAATAGTTACATTAAAAGTGCCCAATCACAGAAAGTTTTAAGTCAGTGATAACTACTATTCCTTTTTTCATTTTTCCTCTTTAGTACCTTGAACATAGTTATCCCTGAATCCATTTTCAGGGGAAGGAAGAAAAAAGGAAGGAAGGACAAATATGCCTAAAGTTATAGAAGGTTTTCTCTCCTCCTGCTCCTCCTCCTTCTCTTCCTTCTTCATTTGTGATACTGGGGATTGAATCCAGGGGCATTATACTTCTGAGCTACACACCAGTCCTTTTTATTTTGAAACAGGGTCTTGTTAAGTAGAGAGTCTTGCTTTGCTGAGGCTGTTGTCAAACTTGCGATCCTCTTGTCTCAGCCTCCCAAATATTGGGATTACAGGTGTACACCACCAAGCCCAGCATCTGGTCCTTCTGGGACTAAGCCAGGCTTAGTGTAAAACATCCTCTGAACTACTGTGTCCCACGGCTCTACATCTGGCTTTTCCTGATCTTACCAGTCTATAAAATCAACCCCTTTCTCTCTAGCTCTTGAGACTCTCGCTGAGCGCAGAGTCACAGTGCTCCCAGTGGCCCTCTAATTGCAA
This sequence comes from Graphiurus murinus, assembly GCA_004027655.1. NCBI lineage: Eukaryota > Metazoa > Chordata > Mammalia > Rodentia > Gliridae > Graphiurus > Graphiurus murinus. Next base: position 131,130 of record PVLC010001577.1, on the reverse strand, counting down.
AAGATCTCACTTCCTGTCTAAACGGTCCCTTGTCCTTTCTCTCTGGCAAGAGTCTTTTCGGAGTCAGGTTTGGCCTCATTACATCTGGATTTTTTTTTTATTTAGCAAAGAACAGAAATGTGGCTTTTGTTGTTATTGTTTTGTGTGTGTGTGTGTGTGTGTGTGTGTGTGTGTGTATGTGTGTGTGTGTGTGTGTGTGTGTGTGTGTGTATGTGTAATTGGGGTATGGAATCCAGGTGCATTCTACCTCTGAGCTACACCCCCAGCCCCAGTTTTTATTCTTTACTTTAAAACAGGGTCTCACTAAATTGCAGAAGGCCTCACTAAGTAGCTGAGGCTGGCTGCGAACCTGGGATCCTCCTGTCTCAGCCTCCCAAGTACTGGGATTACAAGTGTGCACCACCACGCAAAAAGTGTTGCATTTTGATGGTGATATGGGGAAGGGCTTTGGGTAAACAGTAACTAGTCATCATTACATCTCTGCATTTACCTTTCAACTATGCTATTTCTCTGTCTCCACTGCCACTGCCCCTTGTCACGGTGCCACCTACCTGCCCTGGCCTGGATCACTGCAGCAGCACGCTCACTGACCTCCCCAGATTTGTTTTTGCTCCTCCTAGTGTCCCGGGTGCATCTAAAGAGATGGTCCTAGCTGGGCGTGGTGGCGCACGCTTGTAATCCCAGCATTTGGGAGGCTGAGACTGGAGGATCCGGGTTCGAGGCCAGCCTCAGCTACCTAGTGAGGCCCTCCACAACTTAGTGAGACCCACTTTCAAAATAAATAATAAAAAATAGGACTGGGGGTGTAGCTTGGAGGTAGAATACCCCTGAGTTCAATCCCCAGTACCAGGAAAAAAAAAAAAAAAGAGAAGAAAAGATGGTCCTAAAAAGCAAAGCTGCATCCTCACCACACTGTGTCCATTGTGTTGTGCATGGGATTTAGACTTTTTTTTCTCTCTGTCTCTTAGTATTTTTCCCTTTCCTTTTCTCCACTTGAATAGGGAACTGGTTCCTTGCTTTGGGGGATGTCTGTGGCCCTGGTTCCCTGTGTTTTTATTTTTATTTTTCCCGAAGTCCCATACAAAAGATGCTGCGGGCAACTGAGAGGACAGGGAGTGTCTATGAGGGAAGAAGTTTCCCCCCTGGGTAAAATAACAAACAATAAAAGGCTCTCTGCGGGACAAGTGACAGTGTTTGGGTCTCCAGTACCCGCAGGGCACTTGAGTCAGGCTCCACAACAGAGAGCTGGTGTCCAAGGGCATCAGGCCACACAGTGCCTGAGGGGAGCTAAGGCCAGTGGGCAGCGAGGGATTGTGGTCAACAGCAAAATGGTTTCTGCGAAGAGTCTGCAGGCCCGGAGGCGGGAAGATGTACTACGGTGGATCTCTGCAACAGTGATTGCACCTCTTTGAGCTTCAACTTACTTACAGGTAAACAGAGATGGTGATAAAATAAAACTTGTCACAAGAAAGCTATGAGAAAAACATACATCTTGGACTAGGCACTCTGTAAAGATGAGTTTTGTTTCCTCTACCGAGAATACGAGCTCTGCCATTTCCAGGAACATGGATGGAACTGGAGAATATTACACAAGGAGAACTCAGCCAGACTCAGTCCAGGGTCATAAGTTTTCTCTCCTAGGCGTAAGCTAGAGAGAAAGTAGGAAATAAAAGGACTTCAGGTACATGAGAGGAGCAGTGGAATAGTGGAAGGGAATTGGGGGAGTGAGAAGGGAGAGGGAAAAGAAGGAAACTGTTCAAAGAATATAATTTCCATCTATGAAGGCATCACTTCCAGTCTCACTCATATGTATGAGGAGGCAGAGAAGGAATGTGGGGGTAAATACATCACGTGATAGGGGAACGTATGAGTAAACCACTGCAAATCTCACCGTGTCCCACAACTACAATGCGTGTTGATAATTACAATTCGCGAAAGGATAAAGAAACAATGCAGGCTATGGCTTAAATAAATGTGAACCTGGCTGTGTCGGCAAGTCCTATTGGTTCAGAGCTTTCTCAGCAGAGGCAAGCAATGCAGGTCTATTTAGATTTGTGAACAAGTTTGTGTTCAACTTCCACAGGGCACCCACCAGTTAAATGAATCCACAAGGATACTCACAACATCCGTGAATTACTTCTTGACAAGGAATCTCCTTTTTTTTTTTTTTTTTTTTGCGGTACTGGGGATTGAACTCAGGGGCATTCTACCTCCGAGCTATACCCCCAGCCCTATTTTTTATTCTTTATTTTGAAACCGGGTCTCACTAAGTTGCAGAGTGCCGCACTAGGTAGCTGAGGCTGGCCGCGAACCCGGATCCTCTGGTCTCAGCCTCCCAAATGCTGGGATTACAAGCATGTGCCACCACGCTCGGCTACAAGGAATCTTCTGTAATAACATTTGCTTTTTGGGGGGGCTTTTCTTTCTGAAGATTATCTTTGGGATTAGGTACCTATATGTTTCAGATCTTTATTAATGCCTGGGTCCCCAAATTTTTAAGGCATTTTTTTTTTTTGTGGTTATAAGGATTGAACCCAAGAGCGTTCTATCTCTGAGCTACACCCTCAGCTCTATTTTTTATTCTTTTTTTTTTCTTTTTTTTTTTTCGGTACTGGGGATTGAACTCAGGGGCATTCTACCTCCGAGCTGTACCCCCAGCCCTAATTTTTATTCTTTATTTTGAAACTAAGCCGGGCGTGGTGGCGCACGCTTGTAATCCCAGCATTCGGGAGGCTGAGACCGGGGGTCTCGCTGAGTTGTGGAATGCCTCACTAGGTAGCTGAGGCTGACTGCGAACCCGGATCCTCCGGTCTCAGCTTCCCGAATGCTGGGATTACAAGCGTGCACCACCACGCCTGGCTATTTTTTATTCTTTATTTTGAAACAGGGTCTTACTAAGTTGTGGAGGGCCTCACTAAGTAACTGAGGCTGGCTGCAAACCTGAGATACTCTTGTCTCAGACCCCTTGTATTTTTATTGTCAGCATTCCAGTATTTAGCAACCCATTTATATGAACTTTCTTATACTATGCAATGATTTATTTTATTTTTACAAAGTCATTTTCCGCTAGTAGTGGTTTTCAATGTGAAAAAAACCCCATTGATTTATTCAGTATCATATATTGTTCATGAATTACTATGCTTGTATTCTAAGAATAACAAACTCAATACTTGGGTCAGATTCCAAAACAAACCTAATTAACTTATAGGGCCAACCTGGAGTATATAAAAGGCAACTATATCATCAACCTGATTGGTTTTTTAAAAATTAATTAATTAATTTTTTTTGTAGTACTGGGGATCGAACCCAAAGGCATTCTACCTTCGATCTACACCCCTGCCTGATTTTATTTCTTATTTGGAATCAGAGTCTCACTAGGTTGATAAGAGTCTCACTACTTGCTGAGGCCGTTCTTTTTTTTTTTTTTTTGCGGTACTCGGGATTGAACTCAGGGGCTTTCCACCTCCTAGCTATACCCCCAGTCCTATTTTTTATTCTTTATTTTGAAACTGAGTCTCACTAAGTTGCGGAGTGCCCCACTAGGTAGCTGAGGCTGGCCGCGAACCCACATCCTCTGGTCTCAGCCTCCCGAATGCTGGGATTACAAGCGTGTGCCACCACGCCCGGCTCCGAGGCTGTTCTTGAACCTGTGATCCTCCTGTCTCAGCCTACCAAGAACTGAGATTACACGCATGTGCCACCATGCCTGGCTTAATTAATTTTAAAGATAATTTTTTATGGGTGCACTGTAATTATACATCATAATGAAGTTTAGAGTGATAGAGACATACACGCACAAGCACTTGGTGAGTTTCTCCCAGATCCCACCTCCACTTTCTCCCCTTCCTTGTTTACTATACTAAGATTGGCATCAGCCTTCCTGAATCATGATCATTTAAATGTACGTGATGAGACGTATAAACAGAGCTTTACTTGGTTACTCATAAGTCTCTTACCCTCTGACATATAGACTACTAAAAAGTATGATATCTCATTATCTTAAATAGTCATGCATTTGCAAAGGATCTGTCATGTGATTGATTTATAAGTGAAATATAATAGAATTAGGTGAACTGGGGTTTCTAATGGAATATTCAGAGACCAGAAAACTAAAGCTAGCATTTAATTCCGTGCAAAAGCTGCATTAATGTTGTGCTGGCATGGATTAACATTTCTTATGAGAATTAAGCTGCTTTTGATTAATCAATTAAGAGCAGCTATTTGATCCACCAACTCTGTGAAGAGAGTTTGGAAATGGTTGACAGTGAAAGAATGCGCAGTAATGACCAGAGACATATTTCGTTATTGGTTGAGTCCAGTCCTAAATGAAACCCTGTTGAGAGGTGTCTCCTTGAAGAATGTCTGAAGCCTTCTAAATGGTTTGCTGTGCTGGTCACTTCAGGGTTACCAAAGAGGATATCTGGGAAGCCCTGCTTGTGGTCACCACACATACAGTGTCATGCTATGTATAATTAGAGGGTGTCGCCTTGGATTCCAGCTTCATAAAGTCATTAGCTGACTGAATCTCATGTTGGCAATGGTTGAATTTTTTCAAATGCCTAGCTCTCAGGCACTGGTTCCCTGCAGTTCCAGATCAAATGATACTTGTTTCCTAGGGATGATGACATAGGAGAAATTCAAACAAATACCGAGATTCTTGGAGAATTTAGTGTGTTTTCTCAGAATGCATAAGGCTTTTACCGCCATTTTCCATTTCCTTTACTCCTTACCAGGCATTTTGTTAGGTAAGACAAGGTGTTCACACTGCTATTTCTTGACTGGGAGTCTATTTTCATAGTTTTTATCTGGATATTAGATTAGGATTGATGTATTATACAATTAAATAAGTCAATAATGGCCTTAGCCATGGTTTAGAGGAAGAAATCACTCACATTTAAATGAAACATTTTACAAAATAATTCTGTGTGTCTATAGCATTTTGCTTTGCTTTGTGTCCACTTATTTAAGCTGGAACTATTTCCCAGAATTTCCTTCATTGCATGATTCTAGGTTAGTGTGAATCACAAGGAACATAGAAAATAAGCATCATCATCATAATCGTCATCATTATTATTACTATTATTATTATTTGGAACTAGGGATTGAATTGAGGGTTAGGGACATTCTACCTCTGAATAGGTACATCCTAGTCCTATTTTTTTTTTTTTTTTTTGGTCCTGGGGATTGAACTCAGGGGCGTTCTACCTCCGAGCTACACTTCCAGCCCTATTTTTTATTCTTTATTTTGAAACAGGGTCTCACTAAGTTGCAGAGGGCCTCACTAAGTAGCTGAGGCTGGCTGGGAACCTTCGATCCTCCTGTCTCAGCCTCCTAAGTACTGGGATTACAGGCTTGCGCCACCACGCTCGGCTGCCATATTGTTTTTATGCTTCAGTGATTGGGCAGGTCACGTACAGTCCGGGGATCTGCTGGCTCACCTTGCTGGCATAGACAGCAGCTGAATATCTCTAGCTCCCACTAGATCCTTCTTTGGCTCCTACTCTTGGGCCAAGTGCAAATTTAGCCCGAGGATGAAGAGGCCCTCCCCCTCCTGTAGGTTGCTGGGATCACCGAAGTTGGAGGACAGGAGGCTGTAAGAGACCCATGTGGATTCCAGCTTGTCTTACAGGTTCCAGCTTATCATTGCTGTCCTCCTTTTCTCTACCACCTTTTTTTCCCTAAAAGCCTGCCTGGCTGACCTCAGGCAGGCCCAGCAAGAAGTGGAAACAAGGTGGAAATGGTGGCGCACACCTGTAATCCCAGTACTTGGGAGGCTGAGACAGGTGAGACAGGAGGGTCCTATGTTTGAGGTCAGCCCCAACAACCTGGTGAGACCCTGTTTCAAAATAAAAAATTAAAAGGTCTGGGGGGTGTAGCTCAGAGATAAGGCCCCTGGGTTCCATCCCCAGTAAAACACACACACACACACACACACACACACACACACACACACACACACACACACTGAAAACAACAGCAGAAAGTTAACTAGTTCTCAAGCTTTACAATGATGGGAGGGGGTCAGATCTCTACAATAATCTCCTAATGAAATAACTTAGTGGGTTTTCTTTTGAGATAAAACCATGATTCTTACAGTTGCTGTTTATTTTGGTGCCCAATAGTATAGTCAGAATTTCTTTCCCTAGCAAAGTGTAGCTCATGAAATGTTACAAACTAAAGACCTATATTGATGTGCCAAGTCTACCATTAGATGAGCTAAACCTAAGAAGAATCTAAATATAAAGAAGGCCGAGCATGGTGGTATACATTTGTAATCCCAGTACCTGAGAGGCTGAGACAGGAGGATCACAGCTTCAAGGTCAAGCTTAGCAATTTAGAGAGACTCTCGGTAACCCAGTAAGACTGTTTCAAAAAAAAATTACAAAAATGGCTGCGGGCATATCTCACAAGTAGAATGCATGTGGGCTCAATCACCAGTTCCAAAATAAATAAAGAAGCAAATGCTTTACCATATTTTATGACTTTCAAGATTTCTTTCCCTACATATTTATAATCTTACTATGTCTAGTAATTGCTTTATTGGAGAATAATTCCATGGTATAGAGGTTTTCTACTGAATTTGTGATAGCTATATTCTTTAAAAACACAAAGTATGATGATGCTTATTAACTTAGGTTAAAGATTTCTCATCTGAAGATCTTGGAAGGCCTAGTACATGCAGTTACACTTACGTACCAGTAGATGTCGCCCTTGTAACGCACAAAGGTGTTCTTGCGCGCCGAGGAGACCCGGCGGACACTCACAGATGTTTCCTGCTCCTCCAGGGTAGGGTGGGAAGTGATGTCGGTTTCCAGAAGACATTTATCATCACGGAGCCCTCGTCATTCCATTCTCATCCAAGGATAGAAAGAGGAATTGCAGAAAGCTTTGCAAAGCATGCTTTTATCTATAGAAAGAGTGTGCGTTGATTGATGGAATTTGGAGACTACCTCATGGTGAATTAGTATGACATAAAAAATGTTATTTGGCTGTAATAGTCGTTGCCTCTAGGGGGCTGTGGAGAGAAAGCAGGAGATTTAGGAATAAGAATGAGAAGGAGGTTTACTTCTCACTTTTGTATCTGTTGTTTGTAGTTTTGTTTGTACTTTGTTAATAAGTCACTCACTCAAAAGTAAAGATTAAAGAATAAATAAACTGTTGTCTGGCAAAATCTTGGTAGTATATTCTTTCTTCCCTGAATTGTTTGTCCTGTTACTAAATAAAGAGATTTCTATTTAGAAAAATAAAAACATGGATAACATTCCCTGAAATGTTATTGCTTCCCAGTCTTCAAATTGGTCTCTCAAACAGCTGTTAATTCATATTCATTTGTTTAAATATTATTACATACCTTTGTGTTAGTTATCATTCAGGTGTGGGAGCATAACAATGAATAAAATAAGCACAAATTTTCTAAAAGAGAGCTAATGAAAATTAGAGTTTTATAAAGAACTAACAAGGAACATGTTGGTTTCAAATTTGTCCCTGTCTGGTTTCTAGGTTATAGGAAGAACTACAATAGATACTTTGTGTGTGTGTGTGTGTGTGTGTGTGTGTGTGTGTGTGTGTGTGTGTAACTGGAGATTGAACCCAGGGGCATTCTACCTCCAAGCTACACCCCCAGTCCTATTTTTTATTCTTTATTTTGAAACAGGGTCTCACTAAGTTGCAGAGGGCCTCACTAAGTAGCTGAGGCTGGCCTCGAACTCGGATCCTCTGGTCTCAGCCTCCCAAGTACTGGGATTACAAGCGTGCGCCTCCACACCTGGCCAATAGATACATTTACAACAAAAATTCACACGTTATAATTTTATAAAGGTAAAGGTTTATTTAGAAGTTGACAAAATGAAGTGCTTTTTACCTGGAGGTACAAATTGGTACAATCCTTTCTCAGCAATTTGTTGATATATTTCAGAAACCTCAGGAGTCATCATAAATTTTGACCCAGCAATGTCACATTTAAAAAGGATTCTTAGGTGACAAACAAAGATGTTTTCTAAAGGTATGTAAAGAAAACTTTAGTAAAAAAAATTGTTTTTTCTTGGTACTGGGAATTGAACCCAGGGACATTCCATCTTCGAACTACAACCCCAGCCCTTTGGTTTATTTTATTTTAGTTTGAAATAGGCTCTCACTAAATTGCTGAGGGCCTAAGTTGCTGAGGCTGGCCTCAAACTGGCGATCCTCCTGTCTCAGCCTCCCATGTACTGGGAATACAGGCGTGTACCATCATGCTTGGCCGTAAGAACTATTTATATTGGAGAAAAATCAGAAGCAGAAAAGAGAGCGTATATTAGCCATCCCCATCGTGGAACAGTGTGGCTGGCTGTGGCAGTTACCGAAGCACAAAGACAGAGTCTCTCAGCCATCCCTCCACCTGTGCTGCCTGTGTGACTTGTGCCCACGACATTTCCCCTTCTTAAGAACAGCAGCCATATTGGATTAAGGCCCTCCCTAATGACCTCGTTTTACAGACAGTATTTCCACAGAAGGTCATGTTCATGGGTCCCAGGGTTTAGGATTTCAACATAGCTGTTGGGAACATGCATTTCAATCCATAACAATGCCTTCTTCCTTCATTTTCTTTATTCTGTTCCATCTTCTATAGTCTATTGCATACCGTATATTCTGCCTCTTAACTCTCATCACTTCCAAACTCATTTCCATATTGTCTTTCTTTCTTTCTTTTTTTTTTTTTTGGTACTGGGAATTGAACTCAGGGGCATTCTACCCCCGAGTTACACCCCCGGTCCTGTTTTTTTATTCTTTATTTTGAAACAGGGTCTCACTAAGTTGCGGAGGGCCTCACTAAGTAGCTGAGGCTGGCCGCGAACCCACATCCTCCCGTCTCAGCCTCCTAAGTACTGGGATGACAAGCGTGCGCCACCATGCCCGGCTCCATATTGACTTTCTTTTGTAGGGTTATTTCTTTTTTCCATATTTAGGTGACCCAAGGTAACATTTCAAATGTAATAAAAAATGAAATGATTGGCAAATCTTTTATGTGGCCTATAGCTTAAGGTGAGATCTAAACATTTGGTGGGAGCATACACACACCACTCATCCTTCCCTGACCTCTGGTTTCTTGTAAAATGAGCGCTCTACTTCCCAACCTGAATACCAATCATCTGTGTGCATAAACTAGGGTAGCCAATAATCCTGAAACAGAGGCCTTTGATTAGAAGCAGAGATCAGGACAGCCCGGAACAAGCCCTACCGTTTGGCATCCTGGGACATACAGATAAAACATGGTACAAACTCATTGCTCTACTGGAGTACACACATCAACGATCGCTCTCGTGTTTCTGGCTCACACTTCAAAGTTTGTTCAAATCCAGTGTCTGAAGCAACCTCCAAAGAATGGAGGAACTGTAGCAGCTGCCGTTTAAGAGTCTCTATCAGGCAAACAGTCAAGTTCAGTCCGGAGATCTGGCCATTGTTTCTGCTGCATATCAAAGGCTGTCTGTTTTTCAGCTCCATACCAGGATGCCAGAGAGGTAATGATAATGAAGTGTGACACTGTAAAGAAACAGCCCAGCATTCGATGGATGTCCTCCTTTGATCCCGCCGAGCCAGATGATAGTTATTTTGATGTCAAGAGAGCAATGTGAAAAGGCGGGGCAACTCTGCGAGTTTTTAGCTGGGCGTGTGTCAATTGAGGACAGATGCGCGTGCCTATTCTGAATGGAAGATAAGGAAGGCTTATTTGCTGTCATTTGCTCAAAATCCAGATGTAGCAATGGGTTTATAGGATTGAAATGTCTAAGGTGTAAGAAAGATTAAAGCATTTCCATTTTTTTTTAAAAAAAATCTTTGTCTGTGGAATAATACCCTGATGGTAGAAACCTGAATGGATGCCAAGAAGCAGCCCTACTTCTTGCTTTTTTTTTTCTCATTCTTATCTGCTTTGAATGAAAGTTAGTTTCCGTTTGCGTCTTTTTTTTTTTTTTAAGAGACACTTTCCCAGAGAATAAGCAGATCATTTGAGTCATGATTTATTTCAAAGTGAAATGGAAACTGTCAGCAGGATACAAAACACTTAGTATGATGTCAGTTTAATAAGTTTTATCTTTGTTTTTAATCTTACTTAATAAAAAGCACTTACAAATTTTGTCTGCCTATTGTAATGATGTTCTGTATACTATTACAAGTATTGTTTCCTCCTACAATTCTTCTACAATTGTTGGTACCTTTGACCTCAGACCAGTAATAAGAATTTTCATGAAGACAAACTTCCCTGCGTATCAGCTGCAGCATGGAGCCATGCTGGCTTTTCAATGCCTGGGTACAGACTTTGTCTGAGAAGCAATGGTTGAGCGACTTCACTTTCTTAAGGGAATCACATTTCCGAGCCAGACAGTACAGGCTCTCTGCTGCCAGTAAGTCCTTCCCTGGGCTCCCAGACCCCCTTGATAAGCCTCCTGGTCCATTCTCATTTAGGATGGATGAGACTAAAGCTAATCAAACTTTACTATCTAGAATAAGTGTAATTGGTCATTTTGCTTTATGGAAAATAAATGAGCTGCATCAAACTACAAAACGATTCCTTCCTAAAGGTGCTATAACATTCCTCAGTTGGGGATGACGACCAGCTTCCCAGGATTGGTCTCACTGAGTCCAAAGGTCTCCCGAGACAAATTCTGTTTCACATTACTCTCGAAATAAGGTCACAACTCCCTGATATAATTTATGGGAAATTCCATGTTTTATCATCTGCTTTCTTCTCCAGCCATTTGGCCCTGTGGAACGACTCACCCACCTCCGACCCTCAGGATCTCTTTGGAGAATGACTTTTGTGCATGGACTCGTTTGTTCTGCCCTTTCTGCTTCCCTTCTACCTGGGCACCACTTGACCATCCATTGCACTGTGGAGCGCAGAGGTTAAGAGCTCACTGGGCTTCACATCCTGGGTGTGACATTTACTGCCCACATAGGGTTTGGGCAGTTTATATATTTATTGGAAGCTAGCGATAAATTATAGTACCAACCTCAAGGGGTTATTAAAGTAGATGATAGATGATAGATAGATAGATAGATAGATAGATAGATATAGATATAAATATATACATATTTAGGTATATTTGCAAAGGCCATGAGATACACACACAATCTTGCCCTTTGTCCAGCTGTTGATGCTAGCTAATAAGTCACTGCTTTTCAGGCCCTGGATTTATTGGAAGACAAGGGTATGAGAGACTGGACTATGTCCAAACACACAAGAGAAATGCAAGAGAAAGAAAGACACGGCCACTTTCGGGAGGCCTTCAGATACTGGGGCATGAAGTTTTGTATAGACGAAACACCTGGGAAAATCAACTGGATTTTTTTCACTTGCCATCCGGATGCTCCTACATACAGCCCCGATTTCTCTCATCTATTTTTGTCTTCTTGGCAACATATAGAAGAGTTGCATATAGAAAAGTGTCTGGCTCAATAAGTGTTTGCTAATTTCATTACAATTCAGGGATTAGCTTAGCAGCCACATTCCTCTGGGACCCTGTAGTCCTGGTTTAGTGTTCTCCATGGGATCTGATGGTACCCTGTTCTTTTCCTGGCCCTTCTCTTCTCATGCTCTATTGTCATTTGGGAAGGAAGGCTGTGCTGAGATGCACCCAGGCCGTGCAGGCGTCGCCATCAACACAGTGCTTGCAGTTCATCTTGTTTCTCTTCTACTGAATCGAATATTTCAGTCACTCAAAAAATTTCCCTTAGCTGGGCGTGGTGGCGCACGCTTGTAATCTCAGCATTTGGGAGGCTGAGACCGGAGGATACAGGTTCGCGGCCAGCCTCAGCTACCTAGTGAGACTCTCTGCAAGTTAGTGAGACCCTGTTTCAAAATAAAGAATAAAAATAGGGCTGCGGGTATAGCTCGGAGGTAGAACCCCCTGAGTTCAATCCCCAATACTGCAAAAAAAAAAAAAAAAGAATTTCCCTTAAATTCCCACATCAGTAACCCTCAAAGATACCAAATATAAAGTTTAGTTTCTGGAGGAGGAAAAAATGAAAGCCGTGTCTGTGGACTATCCTGTTCTTTCCCTGCTAGGCCCCAGGAACGTCTTCCCCCAAGCCAATTTATTACACCAAATCTGGGAAGATGTTCCATATCTTTGGCACATGACATATTTTTTTTTTAAACCAAGTGTCTTTATACAGAAAGGGTAGATGCCAGCCGGATGTGGTGGTGCATGCTTGTAATCCCAGTACTTGGGAGGCTGAGACAGGAGGATCACAGGCTCGAAGCCAGCCTCAGCTACTTAATGAGGCACTCTGCAACTTAGTGAGACCCTGTTTCAAAATAAAGAATAAAAAATAGGGCTGGGGGTGGAGCTTGGAGGTGGAATGCAACTGGGTTCCATCCCCAGTACTGAAAAAAAAAAAAAAAAGAAAGAAAGAAAGGGTAGATGTCTTGCATAGCTCATTTTGATGGGATTCTATCTCTGCCATCGATCTGTCCCCATCTCCGCCACTCGCTTGTTGATAAAGACTCACATGCACATAATACATAGGCAGGCACAGTGTCTCCTCACAGGTCTTTTACTTGTGCTTCCAATACTATCATGTGGGTGTCAAAAGCCCACCGGAGACACTCAAAGTCTAGTCCTATTCTCAGCTGTCATCATTTGGTGCTAGCTAGTAAGCTGCTCCTTACTAGCTAGCTAGCAGGACTTATCGGGAGACAAGTGTACGAGAGACTGGACTATGAACACACAGGAGAAACGCAGGAGAGAGAAGAAGCATACGACTCTTCTTCAAGAAGCTTTCAGCTCTCAGGGAGTGAATCTGAAACTGGGAAGACGTTTCATGTCTTTGGAACATGACATATTCCTTTTGTTTTTTTTTTTTTTAAACCAGAGCGAACATCTGGGAAAATGGATTGGACTTTTCACTTGCCAGCCAGATGTTTCTAGGTACGGCTCCCATGTCTCTAATCTCACTTTGTCTCATTGGCAGAAAACCAGCCGATCCTTTTAGCAACCACTCTTTCTTTCACCACATCTTTCATTCCTTCTTACTCCTGTGCTCCAAGCTCCCGCCTGCTCTGGTTAATTGTTAACTCTTTCAGTAGTTCCGATACGGCAGTCCACATATAAGTGCACAAGAAAAACGTCGAATGAATATCTCGTAGCATGGGCATAAGTTGGCAGCTTTGATCCCATGAACCACAACTTCAAGGAGCTTTGATTTGGGAGTCAAGTTGCCATCATAAAGAGGTCCTGAGCAACTTTCAAATATCTTTGATACTCAGTAGAGAAGACAAATCAATGAAACTCTCCTCCGTGATCACAGCATACGAGTATTTGCCCCGTTCATCTACAACACATCCATTGAAGCCTACTCTATGCCAGGCACTGTGCTAAGGGCAGGAGACACACTATTGACAAATGCATTGGTATGCCCTTGGAGGAATCGATCCCCAAGTCCTGCTGTTAGGGGTGAAATAGTGTCTCTGAAAAATTCATATATTACACCATAAACCCCTAATAATAAGAATGTGACTTTTTTTTTTTTTTTTTTTTTTTTGAGATAGGTTCTGTAAAGAGGTGACTAAGTTAAAAGGAGGTCTGACTGCTGTCTTCATAAAATGAGGGATTTTGGACATGGCAGGGAGATACTGGGGGCATGTAATCTTGTGCTAGCCAAGGGGAGGCCTCAGAAGAAAGCAAACGCCTTCATCTTATGCCTCCAGCCTCCAGGACCGTGAGAAAATAAATTTCTGTTGTAATGGTACCAGGGATTGAACTTAAAGGCCTTCTACCTCTGAGTTATGCCCCTAGCTCTGTTTTATTTATTTATTTATTTTTAATCTTGAAACAGGGTCTCATTAATTTACTGAGGGCCTCATTAAGTTGCTGATGCTGGCTTTGGACCTGTATTACTCCTGTCTCAGCCTCCCAAGTACTAGGATTATAGGCATGTACCACCACACCCGGCTCAAAAATCTGTTGCTTAAGCCACCCAGGCTGTGTTGTTTTTTTACAACAACTCTCAAAACTAATACAACTCTTGTTAAAAACATGGTCCTCTGATCTATTTGGGTTTGGAAACAGGATTTCAAGACAGATGGGAAAAAGTAATATCTCAGCTAAATGTGAAAGTGTGTGTGTGTGTGTGTGTGTGTGTGTGTGTGTGTGTGTGTTGTTTTGGTTTTGGTACTTGGGATTGAACCTGGGGCATTCTACCTCTGAGTTATACTCCTGGCCTTTTTTTTTTTCTTTAATTTTTAAATAGGATCTTGCTAAGCTGCTGAGAGTCTTACCAAGTTGCTGAGGCTGACCTCAAACCTGTGTTCCTCCTGTCCCAGCCTCCCAAGTGCTGGGATTACAGGCATGAGCCTGTAAAAAGATATTTTTTTATAAGCAACATGAACATTTTGTAAAGGCATTTTCTATTAGTCTTTCAGCATAGCAGAGCACATTCATGTTGAATGAGAATCCAATAGTGTGTGTATTTCCATTATTTCAAGGGGGCTTTGCTATAAACATGCAAAAATAGAAATATCTGGAATAGTAGTTTCCAGTCTTTAAAAAGGAAAGTCCAACTTTGTTTTTTTAATTTAATTTTTTTATCAGTGCATTGTAATCATACATCTTGTGAGGTACAAGCTGGTAGAGGCATACATGCACATAGGCCAACTTTGTTTATAACTGACATTTTGCATGTAGCTTCGATATATAAAACATAGGTTTTTTTAAAACAGTTTTAAAAGACTCCCGTTGAAGTGAATATGGGGGCCCAACACCCATGCCACACAACTTTACCTCTCGAAATAGTTCACAAGGCACCTTTGATACCCCAAGGAAGGAAGATAGTACAGGGCAGAAAAGCATCCATGCCAAGGACAGACCTCAGCTTAATAATAGACAGACATTGAGGTCTCTTTACAAAGAACAAAGTAACTCCCATGTCAAAAGTGACCTTTTCTTAGATGTCTGGTACAAAGCATGACAGTAGGAGGCCACCTGGCCTGGACTTACAGAGGACTTAGAACAAAGAAACAAAAGCAGGACGAGAGCCACTGACTTCCACCCTTGGGCCAAGGGTTGCAACAATTCCCTTTTGCTGCCTGATTTTGCTCTAGAGTCTGTTCCTAGACGAGCGATTTTTGAGTAAAGTTTGAAAAGAGAAAGACATTCCATTTGCCCTAAAAAAATGGAGTGGGAATTCTAGTTGGAGGGGAGGGGTTAGTAAGAGGGTTAAGAGCCTTTGAAGGATGTGAAGAAACAACAGGTTGGGATATAATTAGCCTGTAGGGCATATTATATAGATATGAAAGATTTTCGAAGGAGACCTAGACTATTGAGTAATTAAAGAATCCATTAGTAGAGACTTTTCATATTCATCCTAGAAGATAGCCGTTTTGCTAGATTTTGGGCATTGGACATTTCCTGGGAGCTCGGGAATATGGTTTCTTACTCTCCTCTGGTTGTTTGATTTCATTCTGGATTTTACATTTGGGATGCACAGATTCCAGATGGCCCGTTGGTTCTGATGATAAGTCTCCTGATAATCTGATAAGCTTTGGCTGTGTTCCTGTGCCTACTTTTTTTTTTTTTTTTTTGCAGTACTGGGGATGGAACCCAGGGGGTATTCTACCTCCGAGCTACATCCCCAGTCCTACTTTTTATTCTTTATTTTGAAACAGGGTCTCACTAAGTCTCAGAGGGCCTCACTAATAGCTGAGGCTGACTGCGAACCTGGATTCTCCCATCTCAGCCTCCCAAGTACTGGGATTACAAGTGTGTGCCACCACGCCCGGCTTCGTGTGCCTACTTTAATTCGATTGCCAATGAGTTGCCTTGGCCATCAGGTTTTCTTATTTACTCTTCCACTTGGCTCTCATATTGGTTAACTTGTAAGGAGTCTGATTTCTTCTCACCCCCAATTAATAGGGAAATGGGAATTGCTGATCTGGATGGTCAAGTGCAAGGATGCTAATGGGTGTTGGTGCTAAGCGGTGGCACATTTAATGAGATGCACAGAAGAGTTAAAACTGTGCTTCTGTCTAGTGTGATTTCTTTCTTTCTTTCTTTCTTTCTTTCTTTCTTTCTTTCTTTCTTTCTTTCTTTCTTTCTTTCTTAATGTCAGGTTTCTCTCTTGGAATTCACAATTTCTTTTGAATTCTGTAGTCTATATTCCATGCAGTTGTGGGAGGCATACTTCTCTGGAAAGGCTTAAGGAGAAGAAGACAAAAATAGGGATGGGGGTATAGCTCAGTAGTAGAGCACTTACCTAGCATGCACAAGGCCTCGGGTTTGATCCACAGCACTGAAAAAACAAACAAACAAACCAAAACAAACAAAAAAAAGGGAAAAATATTCCTTAGTCTGATTTTGGTGAAGACCGGGGTCTTACTTATAGTCTAAGCAGATGGTGTGCCAATTCAAGATAAGCCTATCTTATTGACTGGGGGGAAAAAAACACCATCTAGCAGTAAAGAACATGTGTTTATCTTAACTTTGTATATCTCTCCCCCAAAACTGACTGCATGGCAAACAGTTGGTCGAGGTTCTTGGTTTTTGGCTTCATATCATCCCTATATCACCAGCAAATTTTGGCTGCAGGTTTCAAGGAAGACAGACAAATCCCGATAGAAGATCGCATGTTACTGAGTATAGGCTGATGTGAAATGAGGAAGAGCCGGGCGTGGTGGCGCACGCTTGTAATCCCAGCATTCAGGAGGGTGAGACTGGAGGATCCAGGTTCGCGGCCAGCCTCAGCTACCTAGTGAGACACTCCGCAACTTAGTGAGACTCGGTTTCAAAATAAAGAATAAAAAAATAGGACTGGGGGTATAGCTTGGAGGTAGAATGCCCCTGAGTTCAATCCCCAGTACCGCAAAAAAAAAAAAAAAAAA
>PVLC010001577.1:98995-114175 GCA_004027655.1 Graphiurus murinus | reverse complement strand
ACAGAGTCTTGGCAGAGGCTGGTGATTGGGAAACCACAATTGTTGTGAGCAGTTACATGTTCTACCGCTGCTCCAGCTTGGCAGTGGGCTTTCTGACTCAGTGGAGAGGTGATTAGACACTGAAAACTTGGCTTCAGCTTGTTCCTCCCAGGACCCCTGCAACACTGCAGTTAATCTGCAGGCCGATCATTAGGGGTCACTTGACATTTTGGAAATGTGTTTTAGATACCTGAGCAAGCCTGTCGATGCATTCTTTTAGGGTCCCTACAGAGTTGGAACAACCCGTGGCCATATCAGGCGCTGCCTCTACACATGGAATCATTTTGCTCGGGAGCCTGGGCCAGAGTGTGATGAGCTTGTCTGCATCCTGCTGTCTGACTCAGAGGTGGAGGAAACTAGAACCATGAGGACATTGTGGATTATATGATTGAAAAGCAGACACTCTGGGAGCTGCAAAAAAGCAGAGACTCAGTGCACAAGAGCCACCAGCACCAGAAAACCATGTAGATGCTAAAGACCTTCTGTTTGTTCCATTGTTCCCTGATGGATGTTGGGAAAGAAAATAAGCAGTTATTCCATTGGGTCAAAGTATGCCACTATCTTCAGGAACATACTTAGGGTGGCTAGAACATAGAGCTTCTTCTCGGGGTGTGAGTCAAATAGCACCCCCTGGCCATCCCCACCTCTGTCTATGTGCACATCATTACTCTGTGAAGTAAGGTAATAATGAACATGAATCTTAAGAGAAAAAAAAATCTCAATGAGAGAGAGAGAGAGAGAGAGAGAGAGAGAGAGAGAGAGAGAGAGAAAGAGAGAGAGAGAGAGAGAGAGAGAGAGGGGAAGAAGGCCATTTTTTCTGATTTTTCTTCACAAATAGGATATTGGTTGAATGACTATAAAGCCATGAGTATGAGTGTGTATGTGTGTGATATCTGATAGAGTCCCTTATTAGCTTCTCTGTCCCCCATCAACTCAATGCTACTTTCTTATCTCCCATTCATTGAGAACAATAAAAACACAGAATCCAGGGCAATCCCATTCTTCCACAGACAATGCAACTTGCTGGTCTTTTTATCTCTAGTACTTACATAGTTTCTTGCACAGAATGAAAATGACAGTGTTAATAATAATAGCTAATAAGATGTACTATGCTAAGGGCTTAGTAGGATATAGGTTTTTTGATTCTGAAGTGAAAGCCGTATTATAAATCATGGCAACTTAGAGGAAGGAAGATTTGTTTGCTCACAGTTCTGGAGATTTCAGGGGTTCAGCCTGTGTTAGTTTGGGTTACATCTGTGGAGCTCAAGGCATGGGGGCAGGAAGGAGAGAGAGAGAGAGAGAGAGAGAGAGAGAGAGAGAGAGAGAGAGAGAGAGAGAGAAGAGGAACCATATATAATCCCCAAGGCTGCACCCCAAGCGCCCACTATACTGGTGCAGGTCACCACCTGGATAAATCCATTATAAGGGATTTGTCCACTGCTGAAATTACAACCAAACCCTGCTTCCAACAGTGCCACTCTGTTTCTGTGAGGGCTGGAGGATGCCCCAAATTCAAACCATTACACTTAGTTACAACATAACATACTCAATCTATTAAGGGAGAAAATTGATAAGCTGGAATTAATAAAAACTAAAATTTTGTGCTTCAAAAGATGCCATTAAGAAAATGAAAAGATAAGCCATAGACTGGGAAAACATATTTGTGAATCAGATATCCAATAACTAACTTGTATCTGAAACATCTGAAGAATTCTTAGGACATGGTAATAAGTAGACAATATAACCCAATTAAAAATGGGCAACTTATAGCCTCAGCAACTTAAAGAGACACTGCTTCAAAATAAGAAACAAAATAGGACTGGAGCTGTATGGCACAGGTAAAAATGTCTCTGGGTTCAATCCCAGTACCACATAAACAAAAATGACAAATTATTTGAATACATATCTCACCAAAGAAAACACCTAAATGGCTAAAAACACATGAAAAATACTGAACATCATTGATCTTTATGGATATTCAAGTTAAAATGAGATATACTCCATGCCCAGCAGTATAGCTATAATAAAAAAAGATAATAAATATTTGTGAAAATACAGAGAAACTGAAACCCTTATATATTATTGAGGAGAACATAAATGATATAGCCACTTTGAGAAAAAAAGTCTGGCCATAGTTTAAAAATAAATCTCCTAGGTGTCTATGCAAGAGAAGTAAAACATATTTATATCCCAAAACTTACAAGTGAATTTTTATAGCTGTATTATTCAAAATGGCTAGGCGTTGGGAAACTACTCAAATTTCCATCAACTGAAGAATATATAAAAGTGATAGGGCCACAAAATGAATCACTACTAAGCAATAAAAAAGAATGAAATACTGATAATATTAATGGGCCTCAAGAACATTATAATAAGTGGAAATAGCCAGACACAAAAGACCATATATCACAGTTCCATTTAAAGGAAATGTCCAGAAAAGGAATATCTATAGAGACATAAAGTAAATGAATGGCTGCGTAGGGTTAGAGGTGAGATCCGAGAATGACTGCACTGCAAATGGGCATCACAGATCTTTTTAGAGCAATGGAAACATTGCAGAATCACATTATGCAACTACGCAATACCGTAAGTTTAGCAAATACCATTGAATTTTATACTTAAAATGGGTAAGATATAAGGTTTTAAAAAGAGAGACATTATTTTCAGACGAGTAAATAAACAAATTTTCAGGCCTTTGACTTTTATTTGCTTTTTTTCCATCTATTGTTTATTTTACCATTTTACTTCTTTCTCCTTCTGCCCAGAATCCATCTTCCAGTTCTTTAGAGATCACTCTGAGTGGCACCATTAATTGTATATCATCTTGACTTTTCTCATTTTACCTACCCAGAAAAGTGTGAACTGAGGACAAATTGAACCCTCTATTTCAGCAGCAGACACAGAGATACACATACTGGTGTTGGTAGACAGTTGAATTATTTGACCTCTATCATGTACTTAGTAACATTTGCCAAGTTTTAGCATATATGCCTGGTAGTATCTTTTTCTGATTTCATTGTTTTTCCATTCTTACCTCTAAAACCCTTAGCAGATGGCTTTATTTCTCTCACAGCCTGGGAAACTTACCTACCACCTCACCAGTCTTTATACTTTCTTCCCTTCACTCCTGTGAGGGACTGAATTGTGTTCCTCCTAACTACTATGTTGAACTCTATCCCCAGCCTGATTTTAAGGAGATAATGAGGTTAAATGAAGTTGTAAGGATGGGGTCCTAATCCAATAAGACTGGTGTCCTTCTAAAAGAAGAAAAGACACCAAGGTTGTGGGCGCACAGAGGAAAGGCCAAGAGAAGACCCAGTGAGGATGTGGCCACCTACAAGCCAATGAGAGAGGACTCAGGAGAAACTAGACCTGCCAACACCTTGATCTTGGGCTTCCAGCATCCAGAGCTGTGAGGGGCAAATTTCTGATGTTTAAGTCACTCAGTCTGTGCTGTTTTGTTATGGCTAGAAGACTAAGACAACACCTCTTGTTTATCTGTAATACCTCTCCTATGCCTTATATTAGACCGTTCCCACGTTCTCTAGAACCTTGCTTTGCCAATTTTTTCTTTCTTTTTTTTTTTTTTGTGGTACTGGGGATTGAACTCAGGGGCATTCTACCTCCGAGCTATACCCCCAGCCCTATTTTTTATTCTTTATTTTGAAACCGGGTCTCACTAAATTGCAGAGTGCCTCCCTAGGTAGCTGAAGCTGGCCGCGAACCCGGATCCTCCAATCTCAGCCTCCCAAATGCTGGGATTACAAGCGTGAGCCACCACACTCAGCTACTTTTCTTTGCTTCCCTTGTATCTGTTAAGTTCTAGACCATGAGATATGAGTGAAAATGTTGTGTGGGAATTTTCCTTAAAGGGAAGGTATATGTCCTCTCCCCTTTCCTCTTCATAGCATCTGAAATGTAGACTGTTACTTGTTTCGAGTTGGACTTAACAGCCATGTTCCCTACCTTCCCATTATACCTTATACAGACTTTTATTGTAATTATCATAATGAATTGTTATTTTTTACTTGTGAATTATGACTGGGGTATAAATGTGTTTCATTTATGCATTCCTCACATTTATCAGTGATCTCTGCACATAGTAGGAATTTAATGTATACTTTTTTTTTGTGGTACAAGTGATTGACCTCAGGTGTGTTCTACATCTGAGCGTCACTGGGAATATTGTCATATGCCACCATGCCTGGCTAATATGTACTTTTTGAATAAATAAAAGTCTATAAAAGAGCCTGGCACACACTTGTAATCTCAGTACTTGGGAAGCTGAGACAGGAGGATGGCAGGTTCACAGCCAGCCTCAGCTACTTAGTGAGGCCCTCTACAACTTAATGAGATCTTGTTTCAAAATAAAGAATAAAAAATTGGGTTGGGGGTGTAGCTCAGAGGTAGAATGCCCCTGGGTTTAATCCCCAGCACCAAAAAAAAAAAAAAAAAAAAAATCTGTGAATAATTGAGTGACCTCTATAGCTAGCCTTAAGTATTCTTTATCTTAGCTCCCTTTGATCTAAATTCAGTCCTTCAGTTAGTCAGTCATCCTTGTACTTAGAGTGTGGAGCATTAATTAGTTACAATGCTCTGTGCTAAGATCAGTGCAGGCTAGGAGACGACTCTAATAAAAAATTCTTCTTTCTAGTAGACAAGAGACAATACATGCCACATAACCATAATATAAAGTTATAAAGTAGAGGGCGAGAGCCGCCACAGGAGAGGAAGAGAGAAAGACTGTGCCAGTTCAGGGGTAGAAGAGAGGTCCTTTACAAAGCATGGACCACTATGGAGAATCTGGCATTAAACAGGTTTGGCTTGAAGGTGGGTAAGAATTTGTGGAGTAGAAAAGAAGAACATTGTGATAGCTGGGAATGGAGGAAAAA
Organism: Graphiurus murinus; assembly: GCA_004027655.1. Classification (NCBI taxonomy): domain Eukaryota; kingdom Metazoa; phylum Chordata; class Mammalia; order Rodentia; family Gliridae; genus Graphiurus; species Graphiurus murinus. The sequence goes on along the minus strand of PVLC010001577.1, from coordinate 109,244 downwards.
ACGGGATGATGGAAAGTATGTGGTGCTATCACATGGAAAACTGGGCACATATTAGGGGAATATTGGAAAACAAATGTTGCAAATACGAGGTAGGTTCCAGTTATGGGGAAATCTGGGCTCATCTCTAGCAATGGGAGGGGTTACAGCAGTTGACCTTCTATGAAAGCTAAGATGTCTCAGACTCGATACCTTTCCAAAAAATAACCGACCAATTAAGTTGCCAACCTCTCTCTTTGATTTTAGTTGACCTAATCATGATTTTCAAATCTCAGACTCCTGCAGAGGGAAGGTGGAGTGCTACATTTTCTTAGTGACATTAAGTCTCCTTCTTTCAGACTCCTCAGAAAAGGTCAGCTAGTGTTAATGAAATGTCAGACCTAACCCCCTGAGAACTCAGAGCCAAACTCCAATGGATGAGTTTTCATGGATGAATGAGATCCATGACTACACTCATCTCCAGAGCCGAGGTCCCACTTCACTGGGAGACTGGAAGGTATTTTTGTCCAAGTGCCACCCTGAGAAGTTATTGTTCACATGCACCCTGTAATTAGAATACTCAGATTTAAACAGATGGTTCCAAAGAGGCTGAGAAGAGTGTTCTTACTCAGAACGTGGGACAGTATTATGCTTTTGTAGTCAGGTGGACCAGGGTCTGCATCTCCCTTGCGCGATGTGGGAGTGTGGTGGTGATCACCTTCCTCTGGCACAGTAGAGCTCATAGACAGTGACCAGGTCCATCACTTCCCAGAGTGATGTGACTCTGTTGCAAGTCTGACCTCTTTGAGATTCAGCTTCCTTTTCTGAGAAATCGTAGGTTGTTTTTACTTCACAGTGTTGTGTGGTACAGTGTTTTTCAAACTACCCGTGATGTGTACTTTTAAAATTTCAATCTGTTGAAGATGGTCATTTAACACACAATGAAAATGAATGACTAAATGAAAAAGATATAAAAAAATGCTTCGTTTATTTCAATTTTGCTGTTCCAGTTGTTTTTTGGTTTTTCACTGATATGAGTCTACCTGTAGGTCCAAAAGCAAGGAGAGGGCATGGGGATGAGTCCTGGGGAGTCTTCAGTTTATCATAAGAGACTTCTGGGGAGGCTAATACAGGATATTTAGGCAAGGAAGACAAACATCCTCAGACAGAGAAGAAGGAATGATGACACTGTGGTCAAAAAAGATGGATTAGATTTGGGGCTCAAAGTTTCCATCTTCATCAAAATTTGCTCACATTTTCCTCCCCAAATTTAGGGCCATATACATATTTTTAAAATAATCAATATCTTTGCTTAAACATCAAAGACTCCACAATATTGGGGATTTAATTTGTGTTGCAATTCATCTAGTTTCAGGAACAGAATTTTTTTCTTTAAAACAAACAAACAAACAAACAAACAAACTTTGAGCTGGGTGTGGTGGCACATGCTTGTAATCCCAGTATTTGGGAGGCTGAGACAGGAGGCTCGCAGGTTTGCAGCCAGCCTCAGCTATTAGTGAGGCCCTCTGCAACTTAGTGAGACCCTGTTTCAAAATAAAGAATAAAAAATAGGGCTGGGGTACAGTGTAGCTCAGAGGTAGATGCCCCTGGGTTCAATCCCCAGTACTGCAAAAAACAAAAAGAAAACAAACAAAAAAACAACCCTTTGACCCTGAAGTTATAGGAAATAAAGATTTCCTTAAACCCTTGGCCCTGCAGTTATAGGAAATAAAGATTTCCTTAGGGCCATTGCTCAGCTTCATAGCTTCACATCCTTTGTTAAAATATTTAGCTGGGATAAAGCTCTGAGCTTATTATTTTCTTTCTCTGAGTCTCCTGGACATGTAGAAGAGGGAAGCAAACAATGGCTACAACTCTTCAAACTTCATTTTCACTCAAATGATCTGTGGGAAGAAACTGAAACCCATTCATACGAGCTGGAGCCATGTGTTGGTCACTAAATTAGTCACCCTGGGCTGCCATAACAGAATGCCACAGACTTCCTAGTGTAAATAACAGAAATTTATTTTCTCACAGATCTGGAGCCTGGACAGTCCAAGATCAAGGTCTGGGAGGTTTGGTTTCTGGTGAGAATTCTCTTTCTGGTTTGTGGACGGCTGCCCTCTTGCTTTGTCTTCATTTGGGCGGTGGATAGGAGAAATGGAGACAGAGATGTCTCTTCTCACAAGAAAATGAATCCTATTAGATTAAGGGCCTGCTCTTCTGACCTCATTTAACCTTATTTACCTCCTTGTAAGTCTCCATAATCACTAAGTTAGGGCTTCAACAAATGAATTTGGAAGGAGAAAAACCAGTCCATCGCAGCACCATCTTTATCACTCCAACTTCAACGTAGGTCTCCTGCAGGAAAAGATGGGCTTCTTTGTAACAGAAGTAGACATATACCTCACCCAGGAGTTGTAGACGATGAAGAAGGATTCAGCGGGAGGTAGAACAGTTTGGGGCTCACCACTGTCCCACACCAAGAGGAGCTAACAGACAGTGACAAGGTCCATGACTTGCAATAGCGCCTGGCACTCCTGCAGTGACCTTCAAAGGGCACAAGTGACATGGCTGTGGCTTCATTTCTCCTTTCCAAAGCTCGTGCAAAATGTGGTGCACCATCTGAACAGTGCGGAGAAAAGAAACATGGTTCCAACTTGCCTAAACTGCCACAGGAGAGAGAAAACAGATCACCTTTGAGGCCATTAAAGAAGAGAGGAATGGAGGGACCTGATCTGTGAGATGTTTTTAAAGATCAATCTTGTAGAAAGTAGAGTGTAGGGGACCAGGAGTGAGGAAGACACCGCTGGGCGTGTACTGTATGAGACAATGGTGACCTCGGAGGGTGCAGTGGGGATGGAGAAATGGAGTGAGGGACTGAATACAGGGAGTTGGGTGAGCGACAAGTTGTCAATCCTAGGGTTTCAGGGGGAGTAACGAGATAGAATGGTAGTACAATTAATATAGTTGGGGAAACTAGGGGAGGAAAAGGTTGCCCTGTAAGCATGAATGTATTCAGCTATAAAGAGAGACAATACAATAAACTATGGCTTAAATAAGTAATAGTTTATTGGTTTCGAACAACCATAAGTCCTGGAGTAGTTATTTCAGTGCTGATAAGATGGTTCAGTGTTGCTGTATAAGCTCCCAGGCTCTTCCTTCCTCTCCCTTTTTTTTTTTTCTTCTCTCCTTTCTTCTCTATCCTTTGTAGTTGTCCCATTGTTACAAGATGGTTGGGATGTCTCTGTGTGTATTCTAAGCATGGGAAAATGGAAAAGGACAAAAGGCCAAACTGGCATGCCATCAAGACCACGCCTTTTGAAGGGATTTCCCAAAAGCCCCATCAGGTGACTTTTGCGTGTATCTTATTGGACAGAACGTAGTCAAGTGATGCGGCAACAAGCAGGTTGCTGGAGAGTGGCAGGTGAGTGGGGGTTGGGACAGCCATATGCTGGCTGCATACATTGGTTTGCTGCTGTGAGAGAAACAAATGAAAATGTCAAGTAGCCAGTTGGACAAATGGGTCTCTGTCTTCAAAGCATCAAATCTTTGGTCTACCTGGCTCACCGAGGTGGACTGAAGTGTAAAATAAGTTCTAGTGAGGATGCTGTTCACTCACGCTGAAAGGCTTGCTCCTGTGTGCACGTGGAGTTTATGGAAAAGAATGGGGCTTGAACCTGGTCGCTATCCTCATGGCTAAGTCTGCAGGCTGGGTTAACGGAAGGACTTAGAATGGGTAGTAGTGACTTAGCAGGATTGCAAACCAAGATGCAGGCTAAGTCTGCTGGCTCCACATAGGAATTTCCAAATCAAATACTGTAATCACCAGCGGTCTATTCTAAATGACTGTGTAGTAGCCCATGTCTGGTCACAGCTCTGTTGTGATTTAATTTTAGGAAGGGGCTCAATGGTCTGGGTCATGTGCTTGGATTGTTTACCAATGTAGGATATTTATGTGCTCTTTCTGAGGCTTGAGAAGTGAAGCAGGTGTCTTGATTCAGGTGTTCAGTGATATATATCCCATTGTATGGGTATTAAAAGGCTTGTGATTAAATACTTTGGGTAATGTTGGCTTGAACAAATTAAATCAGTTTGCTACTGAACTTCTAAGTTTTTTTTTTTTTTTTGTGTGTGTGTGTGTGGTGCTGGGGATGGAACCCAGGGGCATTCTACCTTTGAGCTATACCCTCAGCGCTATTTTATTTTTATTTTGAAATATGGTTTCATTAAGTTGCAGATGACCTCACTAAGTTGCTGAGGCTGGCCACAAATCTGTGATCCTCCTGTCTCAGCCTCCCAAGTACTGGGATTACAAGCTTGTGCCACCACACCTGACTGTTTTAAGATTCTTTAAGTGTCATATTCATATCAATTTTTTTTTCAGAACCCAGGACATTCTACCTCTGAGCTACCACCCCCCCAGCCCTATTTTTTATTGTTTATTTTGAAACAAGGTCTCACTAAGTTGTGGAGTGCCTCACTATGTAGCTGAGGCTGACTGTGAACCTACGATCCTCCTGTCTCAGCCTCCCAAGTACTGGGATTATAGACATGAGCCATAATGAATCTTTTGTAGGAGTACATGTTATACAGTGTTTTTTTTTTTAAGTTTGTTGGAATATGAACTCCTTTGTCTCAAAATACCTTTATTGGACTGGTGTTCTGAATACTTTTCTTTGATAAATGCTAATTTAGACCATCATCTGCCTGACTGTTAGGCTGTGGACTAAGTTAAGTTTTCCAGGGTTCTTTGAATAATGTGATTGTAGCTAAAAAATCTTTCATAGGCCATGATTGGTCCTCACTTGAGAAGTGAATTCACTTGAGATGGGATATAAGGCAACTGTGTAAATGAAGGAGGAAACCATCCTATAATGGAGATATCATTTGACTCAGAGTCAGAGATAGAAAGGATAACATTTCTGCCACTAACTGCCTGTGCTGTCTTAAGGAAGTTGCATAAGTTATCTGAGTCCAACCAAAGGTCCTATAAAATGTGGATAATAATAATACCACCTATCTTAAGGGCTGTTGTGGTATGTATATATTTATATATATGACTGTAAACTTTTAGCATCTGTTATAACTAGAAGAAAACACATTTTAGGTTCTTAAAAAAGTTAAGAAAAAGGATGTGAAAATTTTATTTAGGCTGATTTTACTGTAACGTTGGATTTTTTTTTATAAAATAATTTTATAAAAGAGTCCATCAAGATATTATATAGAAAATACACACTAAGGTAATATATATATACACTTCATAAAAATAGAATACATCTTGGCCATTGCTTACAGAGTCTGTTACCACCATGTACAGTGTATTGACGTTTATCATGTTAATTTGAACATATGAGATTAAACAAACAAACAAACAAACCTACCCTATTGGTATTTTTCAAAACTCTTTTCCTGGACAGAGAGAAAATTTTAAAAAAGAGGGAATGTAAAAGTCATGGAGCTAACTGAATGGAAGGTTATATGAAAATGTTAGGGCAAAGATAAGTAATTTTTTCCTCATATTAGTAGTTCAGATTATTTCACAAATCACTAAAAATTTTCTCCTTGTTTAAGATATTCCATCAAGATAAGCACTATTTGGAATCAAAGAAACCTCCTAGTATTTGTACAATATTTCCAAAATGTGGTGTTTCTTATTTTCCTTAGAATGAAAATAGGTTGTAAGTCCTATAATAAAGTATCCATACTTAATAAAAAACCCATTACTTTATCAAAACATATAGCAACGAATTTTATTATTCTGAAAATAACCAAATGCTCAAAAACCTACTGGACTTTGAATTTGTTGTTTTTGTCTTGTTTTCAGGAAAATGATCTCAGCTACTATCAAACATCACTGCTATGGCCTGTTAGGTATTCAGAACAAACTTTGGGAAGTAACTGCTCCAGTGTAATAAATAAAGAAAACAATAAGGGACTCTTCTAGACCTTACTCGAAGACATGACCATGGTGGGATTATAAAAATACCCCAGCAGTACCAAGGAAGGCACACAGAGTATAGCACCATTTTCAAGTTGCCAAGATTGCCACTGTTCAAGAGAGCAACCCGGAGGGGGACTTGATCGCCATGATTAATGTGGTTTAAATACGTTGAAGAGATCTTCTTAGTATGGATAGGCAGATACGGCTATATAAACTATGAATGTGGTCTGATATTCTATAGTCCCATTGGCGCTGTAGGATAAGGCTCGGACCCTCATGCGGTAGGTCTCTGGCTCTCGTAGCGGCCGTGTAGTATACACCACTCCCTTTAGATTTTCATCCCTTAAGGCAAAGGGAATAGTTTGTTCCTCCTCCACCATGAGGAAAGTGGTCCTCGGATGCATCACTCCATCCTGTGTGTACGCAACCAGCCGGATTAGATCTTGATTGGCAGCTATTCCAAATGGGAGGGAGACAAGTTTATATTCCAAGGCATATGGGCTCAAGGCGCATTCCAGGTCATTGGGTGGACAGTTCTTGAGGCAGAACCTAAGGATGGCAAACACGGAATACACATAGTTATCCGTCTTGGAAGCAGGAGAAGGTAGGATGCAGGCGATTATGAACCAAAACAACTTTTAGGCATTAAGTGCAGGAAACAATGACTGCAAGAGGAGGAAGGCTCAGCCCATGTTCAGGTCACTAACTTAAACCAGACCCAGATGGGGAAGAAAATATGCGGGTCTACAGTCAAGTATCCATCTCCTTTCGCCATTATAATCAGATGCATTGAATTCTTGAAGGAAGCACAAATATTACAAGAATATTTTCTCTTTGGGGGGGGGTGGAGTGGGGTGTTGGGGAGTGAGCCAGAGCCTCATTCATGTGTGCTAAGTACATGCTCTATCACTGAGATATCCCCTGGCCCCAAGAGAAGTTTCTTTAAAATGAAAAATCTGTTTGGAAATAAAAGCATCTGTACATATATTGGAGACAAATATTACTTTTTAAATTATAACATATATACTAATGCTGTTTGAAAGCTAAAATAGGATATATTAGTTTTTAGCTTATTTTTCTTTCTTTCTTTTTTTTTTTTTGCAGTACTGGGGATTGAACCCAGGGGCATTCTACCTCCGAGCTACACCCCAAGTCCTATTTTTTATTCTTTATTTTGAAACAGGGTTTACTAAGTTGTGGAGGGCCTCACTAAGCAGCTGAGGCTGGCCATGAACTGCTATCTTCCCGTCTCAGTCTCCCATCTCAGCCTCCCAAGTACTGGGATTACAGGCATGCGCCACCACATCCGGCAAAAGCTCTATTTTCTTTTTCCAGAGCCCACACTGCTGTTTGAGTCATGATGACTTTCAAATTGTTTGCCAGAAATCAGGGGAAAAATAACCATTTTATGCAGCTATAGATTCTTTAGTCATAGCCTTTTTAGACATTTCATAAGTCTATAATTTTAATTTTTCTCCTTTCTTTTCCTGTTCGCCTAAGACCAATTACAAACAGGTTTGCGGTGGATTCTGGCCAATCCACACTTGACCATGTCATGGTAACTTATTAGGAAAGATGAAGAGGAAAACCAAGTGTGGCCTTCCATGAGGACTGGGGCTCAGAAACACCTTTTTCTTAGCAGGTAATTTCTAGGATGAACATTATCACTTGTTTTTGAGCATCCTGTGACCTTGGTACCTGGACAGGGTAGAACTTTTCTGAAAGAAGAAGGAGCAAATAGAAGAACAGTCTATTTAGAACCCAGAAAAGACCATTTCAGACAGCAGGATATGTAAGCAAGGCAACAGGACTCAGACTGTAGACTCATCCTTGCTTGTCTCGTCTCTATTCTCTCATAGGTGTTGACTCATCCTAACACTGGGCAAAGCACTTCTTAGAGTGTTCTACATGCTGAGCCCGTGCACTTAGTAACCGGAGGCAGCACTAATGGAAACTGGAAAATTTCAAAGAAAGGCAGGCTCTATCACCCCATAAAGTGCCCGTTGTTGAGGTAGACAGCTGGATGTTGGTGTCATGGTGGTTTCCTGCTGGAGACAGGGCCCTGGGCAACCCTGGCAGCCACAAGTGATGGCGTAGGTTGCAGCGGCCGTGGCATGGTGAGCTCATTTCTTGCCCACTCACTGAAGAAGGAACGCCCTGTAATCCCACCTCCCCTTGGGGCTACTCACTTCCTGTGAGTTAAACATGACCACAGGCAGGTTTTGTGTTGGTCAAGGAGAGTAATAAAGGATTTTTGGAGGGACATTTGGGGCCAGAAGGGAAGACCTACCCTGAGACAGAATCCCGTTGGTAGTCGGGCGGGCAGGGCGTGTCGATGCATCGGTAGCTTCCCCGCGTGTTGAAGCACATGCGGTTGGGCCCGCAGCGCACATTCTGTTCCAGGCACTCATCCACATCTGCAGATGGCACAGGGAACACACAGTGGCGTCAGCAATGGGGGCCCGACGAGGACAAAACACACTAGGCGTGGTGGTGCACACTTGAGATCCCAATACTGAGGAGGCTGAGACAGGAGGATCACAGGTTTGAGCCCAGCCTCAGCAACTTAGGGAGACTCTCAGCAACCTAGCAAGACCCTGTTTCAAAATAAAGCCTTTTAAAAAAGGATCGGGGTGTAGCCCTGGATTCAATCCCCAGTGCCCTCAGTATACACACACACACACACACACACAGATATTCAATTGGAATATAGAGGTCCAACTTCTCCTCAGGAATGAACTCAGTCTCCAGATCTTAGCTTCAACCACAAAAAAGGGAAAGGGCATCATGATTTCTGGAGAATTTATTTCCCAGAAATAAAGCTTTGAGGTTATGTTTCTATAGCATATTGAAAGGCAGACTTCCAAAAAGAGGAACTATAAGGGTAGAAAGGGTGCTGTTAAGAACTCTCTGGTGTCTTTTGAATTTGGAAAACAGAATACCCTTGAGTTTTGTAATATTTTGAATGCATTATGACCATGCTAAAAATGTAAAGGACACTTGTATTTTTTAAAAGTGAAGAATCTCATTAAAATGTGAGCGATTCTTCCCTGGTATTTTGTCTTATACGTTCAAATGGTTGAGCGGGAAACAGGGTAGTAGACATAAAAGAGTCAAGTCATAAATTGGAGGGTGACTGAACAGGTCAGTCAGATCTTGAAGAGAGAAGCAAAACCCAAAAAAGAACAGGATGGAGTGAATAAGCCAAGAGCCACATCCAATGGAGCAGTGCCATGCTGCATCCCTCTTCAGGTATACAGCAGTGGACGGCAACACGGGGAAAATATGCCGAGAAAAAAAAAATATATATATATATATTTTGTGTGGTACTGAGATTGAACCCAAGGGCATTCTGCCTCTGAGATACACCCCCAGCCCTTTTTTATATTTGGAAACAGGGTCTCATCAAGTTGCAGAGAGCCTTGCTAAGTTGCTGAGGTTGTCCACAAACCTGCGAACCTCTTGTCTCAGCTTCCCAAATACTTGGGATTACAGGTGTGCACCACCATGCCTGGCCCTTTTATTGGTTTCTGCACCAAGTCATTAAGCAGAAACACACTATAATCTCCAGAAGTAAGAAATATTATGAGCGAAAAGAAACATTTTGAGCTTTCTGAAAATGTGCGTTTTGAGCCATAACTCTTTTTTTAAATTTTTATTTTTATTCATACATTGTAAGCATACATCTTTGTTAGATGCAAATTGATAACGATACATGTGCTCACAATTCTCATTTGACCCCTTCCCCCAATTCCCACCCCGCTCCCTCGCCCTCCCTCCCTCTCAAGTTCAGTTTAGTGAGTGACCTTGATATACATTAGTGTTCCCCCCCCCCCGCCCTCATCCAACCCCCTCGGCTAAATCAACTTCTTTGCTTTCGAGGGTCTCTCCTTTTTCATCTGGAGACCCTCTTATGCCCCATCTTCTCCCTAGCATTCGCAAATTAGGGAGAACATATGCTTCTTTACTCTTTGTGACTGGCTAATCTCACTTAACATAATGTTTTCCAGTTGCCTCCATTTCCTTGCAAATAACATGATTTTGTTCTTCTTTATGGCTGAGTAAAATTCCATTGTGTACATATCCCATAGTTTTGTAATCCATTCATGTGTCGATGGACATCTTGGCTAGTTCCATAGTTTGGCTATTGTGAATTGTGCAGCTATAAACATAGATGCACATACGTCAGTCTGATAGTTTGGTTTCCATTCTTTTGGGTAGATACCCAGAAGTGGTATTGCTGGATCATATGGTAGGTTCATTCCCATTCGTCTGAGGATCCTCCATATTGTTTTCCAGAGAGGTTGCACTAGTTTGCAATCCCACCAA